>OMLB01050326.1:3571-24566 GCA_900302555.1 Myripristis jacobus
ACGACCATAAAGTGAATGTCACACACACACACACACACACACACACACACACACACACACCTCTATCCTTATGCGTAGGAAGTGTATGCATACCTTACGGAGGAGTTGATTACATATTTCTCCAGTGAGTGGAGCACAGTAATCTCTTACCATATTTGGTCAACTGCAGCATATTTCCTGTCCGGATCTTCTGTATACACTACCAGTCAAAAGTTTGGACACACCTTCTCATTTAATGTTTTTTTCTTTATTTTCATGACTGTTTACATTGTAGATTCTCACTGAAGGCATCAAAACTATGAATGAACACATATGGAATCATGTAGTAAACAAAAAAGTGTGAAATAACTCAAAACATGTTTTATATTTTAGATTCTTAAAAATAGTCACCCTTTGCTTTGATTACTGCTTTGCACACTCTTGGCATTCTCTCGATGAGCTTCATGAGGTAGTCACCTGAAATGGTTTTCTTGAACAGTCTTGAAGGAGTTCCCAGAGATGCTGAGCACTTGTTGGCCCTTTTGCCTTCACTCTGCGGTCCATCTCATCCCAAACCATCTCCATTGGGTTTAGGTCCGGTGACTGTGGAGGCCAGGTCATTTGGCGCAGTACTCCATCACTCTCCTTCTTGGTCAAAGAGCCCTTACACAGCCTGGAGGTGTGTTTGGGCTCATTGTCCTGTTGAAAAATAAATGATCGTCCAACTAAGGACAAACCAGATGGGATGGCATGTCGCTGCAGGATGCTGCATGGTAGCCATGCTGGTTCAGTGTGCCTTCAATTTGGAATAAATGCCCAACAGTGTGACCAGCAAAGCACCCCCACACCATCATACCTCCTCCTCCATGCTTCATGGTGGGAACCATGCATGTAGAGACCATCCATTCACCTTTTCTGCGTCGCACAAAGACACGATGGGTGGAACCAAAGATCTCAAATTTGGACTCATCAGACCAAAGCACAGATTTCCACTTTGTTTGGGCCAAGAAACACAAGGAATGGCCATTCCTTCTTCTGCTTGTTGCTTTTCCTTACTAGTGGTTTCTTAGGAGCTATTTGACCATAAAGGCCTGATTCCCACAGTCTCCTCTGCACAGTTGATGTAGAGATGTGTCTGCCACTAGAACTCTGTGTGGCATTTATCAGGGCTCTAATCTGAGGTGCTGTTAACTTGCGATTTCTGAGGCTGGTGACTCGGATGAACTTATGCTCAGCAGCAGAAGTGACTCTTGGTCTTCCTTTCCTGGTGTGGTCCTCATGTGAGCCAGTTTCTTCGTAGCACTTGATGGTTTTTTCGACTGCACTTGGGGACACATTCAAAGTTTTTGCAATTTTCTGGACTGACTGACCTTCAGTTCTTAAAGTAATGATGGACTGTCGTTTCTCTTTATTTAGCTGATTGGTTCTTGCTATAATATGAATTCTAACAGTTGTCAAAAAGGGCTGTTATAGCTGTGTACCAACCTGACTTCTGCACAACACAACTGATGGTCCTGATCCCATTAAGAAGGCAAGAAATGACACAAATGAACCCTGACAAAGCACACCTGTGAAGTGAAAACCATTTCAGGTGACTACATCATGAAGATCACTGAGAGAAGGCCAAGGGATTGCAGCGCTGTCAACAAAGCAAAGGGTGGCTACTTTAAGGAATGTAAAATATAAAACATATTTAGAGTTATTTAACATTTTTTTCTTTGCTACATAATTCCATATACCTTGCTTCATATATTTGATGTCTTCAGTATGTATCTACAATGTAGAAAGTAGTAAAAATAAAGAAAAAACATTGAATGAGAAGGTGTGTCCAAACTTTTGACTGGTAGTGTACATCAACAGTTCACAAAGGCATCATGGGACAGAGAGATAAAAAAAAAAGGGCTAGAGGGGCCGTGTGTGTGTGTGTGTGTGTGTGTGTGTGTGTTTATCCAGTTTATCCATCTTTTAATGAAGTTTAACAGTTTAACATTTTTATGGACAGACCTAACTTTTTATCACCTAAATTCCAAAATGTAAGCCTACATCTTAGCAATTACATTTAAATTAATCTAAGCTGTATGGGGACTGGGTCATAAGCATGGATTTATGCTTTTCTGGCAATCTAAGTTTTTGCTAATATTATTGTTTTTTTGCCTTGGTTGTTTACTTGTGACTGAATAGGTGGACCACTAACGGGTCAAGGGCAGTTGCTGGACACACTGTTGCAAGGATTGAACCATTCACCTTTCACCCTTAGGATGATCTTTCTAACCACGAAGCCATCTGGAAGTGACCAAGGTCACAGTGTATATACTAGAGTTTAACTCATGTAGGTTTTAAGGCCAGCACTAACTGCTGCTCATCATCAACATTTTATGCAAATACTCAACATTCTTTATATATGACTTCTATATATGATTTAATTCCAACAAGGACTGTTGGAATAGTGTTACTCCCACAATTATATTCTTAGCAAGGTGGAAAAGCCTCTGAAACAGCCCTGAAATAAACACTACAGTGAAGAAATGAACCATGCAAAGATTTTCATATAACTGTAAACAACCGTATATGAATATTGAAAAAAAGGTATCCTTCAGAAGAGGAAGCATCTGCCGCATGATAAATGAAATAAAGCACTGCTCATGCTGTCCATTAAGAATTCAGAATGTGCTGGGGGGTCTATTTTTACCAGCAGAAAGACAAGGAGGTGAAGGTATACACAAGGGGACAGATAAGAGAACAGACAGTAGGAAGGTATAGAGATTTACATTAAAAAAGACAGAGCAAAAAGGTAGCTAGTAAGACAGAGAGCAACCGAGACTGACAGAGGAAGAAAGGGAGACAGTGAGACCTTGTAATGTTGGTTCTAGTGCTCAATAAGAAATGAGACAGAGAGGAAGAGAGACAGTGAGTGGAAACTGACCAGCGGCTCAGAGAAAACTGAGAAGGATGGTATATGTCCAGCAGGGAAGAGGGGAAATTTAAGAAGAGGAAAGAAAATGAGAGAAAAGAACAGATAAGATAAATAAGAGTGGAGAGGACAACAGAGACCGGGGCTATGAAAAAGCGCCATACATGTTGGTAGAGACTCATTTAGCTTTGGGGAAGGAAGAATAGCTTCTGCTAGCTGTCTTATGGAAGAGGTTGGTTTTTAAAGGGAAAGGGGGAATCTACAAAAAACAGAGATAGTAAGAAAGAGAGAAAAGGAGATTTTTTATGTGTATCAATGAAACAGCTCAATCAAAAGCTAAAACAGGGAAAAGACACATTTTGAATTAAGCTCACTCCTCTCATATCTATGTACCTGCAACAAAAACACCCAGCTCAATAAAAAATTTGCTGCATTCAAGTTAGGGTTAAAAGGTACGACATCCAGGACCTCCAGGTTGGGTGCTTAATGGCATTGCATTAAGTTTTATATGTTCAGGTAACAGTGCATTACTGTAATCGCTTACGATGTGTACTTGTTTATACGGCATATATTTATTTATTTTTTAAACTTCTAGTATTGCTGCTTATTGTTCAGTTGTACTGTTTTATGCACCTAAATACTACAATTGTGTTTTAATAAATTTGTGCTACTAAATAGACAAAATCCCTGCATCTAATAATGAATTAGTAGACTTATAGGTTACCAAACTATTTGCTTAGTATGAACATTGGTCCTGAGTTGCATAAATATTCTCTGTTAGTTACATAAATGCTGCATTTTTGGTTTCAGGAGGACCCTGTTGCCACTTGTTTTTATGATATGTCAGAAAACAAGACATATCTCAAGTATAGCAGTGATGGATGACATGAATTTATGGAGTGCAGTGCGCACACATATTGAAGTCTGCCCCCTCAAAGAAGTGAAATTAGTTGATAGAGGGCATGGCAGTTATCATCATCCATCGGGGCTTTGAGACCCTGTAGTTTCTACAAATACCTCCAATGTGAAAATATCCCTTGGCAACACTACATGACTTTGTACATGCAAGCACACCAGACTGTAACAAAAGCATATACAGAGTCACTGAAGGCTGTAACAGTTTTATACACACAGTCAAGTCCCAGTCACCAGCAGCACTGTCAGAAAAAGGACAGGAAAAGACAGACAGAGAGAAAGTGATGAATATATCAATGAGAGGAGCATAGGGGGATAATGACAGTGAGAACAAACTCAATAGAAACAGAGAGACTGACAGAGAGAAAAAAGTGTCAGGGAGTGGAAGACAATCAGAGAGAGGAAAAATAGGAGTGACTAGGGAGGGAAGACAAAGTTGGACACCACAATCCTAGTTTGAAATGTTCTAGACCGTCAACAGTGAAGAGTTCACCATATTATTGCAGTACTTTTCACTGTGTGTGTGTGTGTGTGTGTGTGTGTGTGTGTGTGTGTGTGTGTCTGTATGTGTTACACCAAACTGCTATCATCATGGTGTAACTTAACAGTTCAGTCAGAATAGAATAGGAAAAGGCAGATTAAAGTAGACAAGCAAAGGAGGTGTAGTTTGGTAGACAGTGTCCTATTTTCTGTCATGGACAAGAGTGCACTATATATGCAAAACTGTGTGTGTGTGAGAGAGAGTGAGTGAGTGAGTGTGTGTGTGTGTGTGTGTGTGTGTGAGAGAGAGAGAGAGAGAGAGAGAGAGATGTTTGTTTGACAGGATAGTGCAATCCTATTAATGCCAGTGAGAGTTTCACATTGGCTTCCTGTGACAGTGAATGTCTGGGTGTGGGCGTTCCCCTGCCATTCATTCCCTAGGGGGGACAGAGAGTGCAGGGAAATCAATGAAAATGAAGAAAATCAGTGGCCTCCCCACCTACATTATACAGAGAGAGCATGTGTTCCTTGAACTGGTGGCTTCTTTTTAACAGTCTCAAAAATCTAGTTTGTATTCATTCTTGTAAGACAATATGTTAAAGGTAACACAGCAGTATGCTACCAGAAACAAATACTTGAGGTGTGTTGCTTATGAGAAATTACACCAATTTTGTACTGTCTTCAACATTTGTGGGTGTTTGGTGATACCTACAATATTGTTAAGTAAGTAGACTTTAATTATATAGCACTTTTTAAAACAGCAGTTCCAAAGTGCTTCACAGTGGATAATAAAAAGCATAAAAGTATATAGCATAAAAGCAGCAAGTAAAAATACAATTTCTAAAACAGAAACAGACACTCAACAATAAAAAAAAAACATAAAAAAGATAAATAAAACCAATAGGAATTGCGCAGCAACAAACTTACAAAAGTCTTAAAAGTCTTAAAAGTTGTATTTTTTTTTTTTTTTTTTTTAAGGTGGTACAGACTCTGGTGACCTGACAAATGTGTCACTATGGACTTTCTCCTGCTGTTTAATTTGATTTTGAGAACATCAAAGGCAGTGAAGAGCATGAACATGAATGGAAAAAGAGACATGATCATTTGTGGAGTGGGGTTAGAGATAAGCTTTTGCTAATTAATAGTAGGGTATTGTTCTCAGATCAGAATGTATCAGAACACAACCAACAATTTAAGAAGAAAAAAAGAAAAACACCTAAAGAAAATTACCTAGAAGGACCACAATCTTAGAAAAAAATACCAGAAAATGGCCAAAAAATTCCATATAAAGGGAATAAAGCGAATAAAACCTGTCCAAATTAAAGCACGTCCAAAGGGCTCCACAGATTTTAAAGGGTTCAGTTTTACTCTCGCTCTCTTTCTGTCCACCTGTCTCTCTGTTTCTCTGTTTCTCTCTCTCTCTCTCTCTCTCTACTAATCTTCCTGTAAATCTCAGGATCACTGTCTGTTTTCCTACCACTGTTCTTCCTTCCTGTTCTTTCACTGTCTCTCTCCCATTTCTATGTTTTAATATAAACCAGCCTGACCTATTTTGCTTTGATAAAATATTCATTATCCACTTCCATTTCATGATTAATACTTTTTCACCCTTGAGAGCCCATTATGAAAATAAACCAGCCCTGGTTAGGGTTTTCTTTTAATTTTTTGCTTCCGCTTGTGGTCTTTTAGTCCTCCTCTGATTTTTTTTTTGCCATCTTTTTTTTGGCTATTCTTTTATTCTAAGTTTCTTTTAATTGTTTGTGATCATTGTGTTTTCATTTTAGATGTTCACTGTTCAGACAACTCAGTCTTTTTCAACTTAAGTATTTTTGTGTGTGAACCTACACTTTGGATACAAACATTCAGACAGACTGTTCTGTCACACAAAACAGGCTGAGCAGGTGAATCATGGTGAAAGTTATGATCCCTTATTGGTTTCATTTATTAAATACATTTATCTTGTGAAGGCGGAGGTGAACATGAAGGGACAGAGACAGGTTTAAAGGGATTTTCAAGCATTTAGACAACCAGAACATGGACTGTGCTAAAAGTAGGGTACAGCTGAATAAAACAGAGGGTGGTGCTAATGTTTTATAACATTTCAGACTTACCCTCTATCCCTGTGGAGGTTTTTCTCCATTTGTCTATAATTGTACTCCCACTTCATCCCCACATGGGCTTAAAGCAGCTTAAAACTTAGTTTGTCACTCTTTCACCCTCACACACACACACACACACACACATTCTCTTTGCACAGTATATATAGGATGAGTGGGAAATCCAGGAGAGAATATATGTTACTGTTTGTCGTCAATGGTAGTTTTTGTTCAGTCAGACATTTTTACCAAATAGCTTGGTGGGAGCCCCCACTGAGACCACATCTGCTAAATGCTGCATCTTTCAGTCTCTTTCTATGTCACACATAAACACATACACAAAAACAGATACACATATTAACTTCAAACAATATTAGTCTTTCCAAACGGCCTGTTCAGCGTTGCCACTGGTGCCACCTGTGTTAGAAAGAGAGAGAGAGAGAGGAGAAGAAGAAGAAGAAGAAGAAGAAGAAGTGTAAGGCAGGGTATTTTTGGCAGATGTGGTCTCATTAGGGATGTTGCACGAGCTATTTGGTAAAAATTTTATTTTGTTGTTGCCAAATGTGTGTCTGTGTTTCCCTCTGCATGTGCATGCAAAAGTCTCTTTATGCATATTAAAAATGCCACATCTGTCCCTCCCTGATGTATATGTCTTCAAGGATTAGTGTGTCACTAATGGAAGGATAGATTAATATAATTACTTTATTTTCTTTTTTCTCGAAGCTGAATTTATCTCGCCTTCCTCTCCATGCTTCTGGCAGCAAAATGTATTCACACGCTCTGGCAGTTTGGATGAGACAGTGAAATAAATGGTGTCAAACGACTTCATGCCTCTGTGGAGATCAAAATATGAAACAGCAACGGATATCAGCGCTTACAGAGCGGAGAAGGCTCTTATTGTGTTTCACATCTGGAAGACCAGATGTACAAATTGATATACTGTTCCTGGCAGTTAAATAAAAGAAAAAGGACAAGAAAGCTGTGACTTGTTCAATTTCCTGTGCCATCAACATGGTAGCGTCATGAAAGATATTGTTACGTTTGAAAGCTTGTTTAGATTAAGACTGTGATTCAGTCTAACTCTGCAAAACTTGGACATGATGGGTAAATAAACCATGAATTATTGTTTAAAGACAAATTTTTGTCAGTGCTGCATTTCAAAAGAGATTCAGTGGTATCATACTGTAGCAACACCTAGGCCCACAATCCAGACTTGCATCAGCCCGTGTATTGCAGCCTGTGAACACAGAAGACCCAAATGGACAGAAGGCCTCAATTCTTAAAACATAATAATCAAACATAGATAACTGACGAACCAATGAACCTCTACTGTGTTAGAGTAATTAAAAAAAGCCAGTAATGGTAATAAACTAATAGAAGTTCTTTACAGCAGCCAAACAGTATCTGTTATGGTAACAATTATGCAACCCTTGCTGTTCTGAATAACAGCACAAAAGGACACTCTCTACTCCAGGCAGTGAACTTGACACATTACTCAACATGCACATGCAACATCCTATAGCTGTGTGTATTCAAAGTTTAGTTGGGGACCAAAAATATACTGATCTAGTGTTTCACGAGGACATCAAACAGAATCAAATAAAATGTATGAAATATACTATTTGTTGATTAGCCCACAAGTCTTAAGGTATTTCACTCCCTCTCCTAGCTGTTCTGTAGGACAGTAGTGGTGCTATCTTCCTCTCAATGTTACTGAGAGCTGGATACTGGCTGGATGCTCCAAATGCTGTTAGCCTCCTGACATTGAGGTGGACTTCCCCCCAGCTAACATTCTTGAAAATAATTGTCTTATAACCATGAACTATCCCTTTAAATATACTGTACAGCATAGTACAGAAACTGCAAGAGTTCAAAAAAAAAAAAATGCAAATGAATAGCATCAGTTGACAGTGTACACTGTACTACAGTATCAGTTTTCCACTGAACATGGACATTCATGCTGTATGATTTAACAGATAGGTGGTGTGATGTAATGGTACAGAAAGAGTATTTTGCATCACATATTACTCTGCACCCCTTGATGTATGCTCACTGTTTGCACTGTGGGATTACATGGTGAAATGGTGTTGAAATAGCTTCGTGCATTAGATATAATCCTCGGCCGATGACGTATGGACTGCCCTGCACTGGCATGTGCATTTCAATATGCCTTCATCCTACATAAAAGAATGAATATATTTGATGTAACGGCTGAGGAATAGCATTTCAAATCAGATCTCACCCAGTGTGCACTCCAGTGCATTTTGAAGGATGGTGATAGCAACATTACAGTGCAGGAATTGTCTCGCGAACAAGATGTCATCTGATAGCCAATGACGTATGAGCTCCTGTATGTTTTGAGGAATAGTTAATGTGATGTAATGGCACGGATAGAGCGTTGCAAATGAGATATTACAGCACCACCATGAATCAGACACTTAATGTACCACTGGAAAGCTCTCCCAGCAAAACTCTCCTATTACACTTCCCTCTCTCAGTCTCTCTTTCTTTCTCTGTCATTGTCTTCTTTCTCTATGCTTTCACTGTTTCTCTTTGCCGCACAGTAATACAAAGTAGTGTGTGTCCATGAGTGTGTATGTGTACATAACTGGATCCAAAATCAATACTCACTGATCCGTGTATGTCCTGATGTGCATTTAGTATGTATTCTAGTATGTTTGTCCGTCTTCCTTTGTCCTTCCATTTTCAAGTGTTTTAGGGCGCGCGCGTGTGTGTGTGTGTGTGTGTGCTGTTTCTCTCTTTCTGCTACCATCAGACTGACCTTGGTGGTGATCGTCTCATATTCCTGGCAGCTCATGTGCTCCTATAAATCATCCGCCAGACTGTATCTGCCTTTGATTGGTTTGATTTCACCCATTAAATCCACTTCAGCCAAGAAGGGTGATGGAAATGAAGGGGAGGAGGAGGCAGATTAAAGGAGGATTTTTCAGCCTTGAGACAATGGAAACATGGATTGCACAAAATGAGTTGCAGCTCAATATTAGTAAAGTGGTTTTGTATGCTCAGTGTAATACCAGACTGCTACTGGACTGGAATGAATATACAGCGAATTTGTTTCTGTGGTATATATCTGTGTGTGTGTGTGTGTGTGTGTGTGTGCCTATACTCGTAATTGTGTGTGTGCTGCTGTATGCAGTGCACTCTCTACAGTCTAGTTTTTATTTGGAATCAATTTCAGATGCTGTGGGCTAAGTGGCTGTGAGTTTTGCTTTGTGTGCAGGACATGTGTGGGTGTGTGTACAAAGTTTGTACACACACAAGATAGCTTGTATTTGGATTTGTAGGATGCATGTGTTGGCATTGTCTGTATGTGTGTGTTTGTGTGTTCTTAGATGCACATGCAGGGCTTTCCAGATCTCCTTTCTTCTGTGTTTGTGTGTGTGTGTGTGTGTTTGGCCTTGCCCAGGGCAGCAGTCTTAAAGTGCGCTAATTGAATAAAGAGTAATTGTGATGTATTTAGGCAGCAGCTGACCCCTGTTGTGCATGTGGGCAAACCCATTAGTGAAACCATGAGGTTTACTCCACTGGACACAGAACAAAAACAAAGGCGATACAGTGGAGTGAAGGCGAAAGGAGGAGTGGGTTGCTTAAGTGGTTTGGGCACTGGCACATTTTTGTTATGCATTAGATGCTTGTACAAACAACAAAGGTGCACATTTCCATGCACAGAGGACTGTGTGAACTGTTAATTCACCTGGGAAATCAAAAAAGACCTAAAGGTTTTCCAGCATCAGTAATATCTTGTAATCTTTTCTTTGGTTTAAAGTTTTCATGAAAAGTAGTGACTACTGTGTACCAATACAGAGTAGCAAAATGGATATTTATTCATTTGAAAATGTCACAGATTATTAGTTTGGCTTGGTTTATGTAAGTGGGCAAGAGAAGGGTGCAATTAATGGAATTTTTACTTTTTCTCAGTCTAGTGCTGGCCCTGAGCCTGCACACCAGTAAGACTCAATCTGGACAAATAGCTGTTATGCTTTAATTGGTGTCAGATAACTGGGGTTTGCAATATAGGACAATACAATGACAGCCAGAAGGACAATCAGAGAAAAGTATAAAAATCGATTTAGTATACATTTCAGTAACTGACACTTGTCCTGATGCTATCTGATTGGCCTTGATGTGATAACCCCCACCTATCTGCTTTGTCCCAGCAGGTTAATATAGATGCTTTGAGTCACCAACCAGGTCTGAGTTATAAATATTTCTTCTTAGTCTTTCACGTCACACTATCTAGCTGTGTGGTCCTCTCTTTCACTCTCTCTGTCTCTTGCTTTCTCATTTTCAGTAATTTCTCAGTGTAATTACTGAGTGGAAATCTGCCTCCATGTCAGGAGGTCATACAATCCCTCTTTTTTCCCCCACTCTAGGTGAAGAGAAAGATAGAAGCAGCTAAATAGAGCTGAATGTCTCATATGCACTTGTACTACAGAGGGAGAGAGAGAGGAGGGACAGAGCTCATGACCCTCGTGACACGAAAGCAGATATCAGCTCATTAATTACACTGAGAAATGACTGTAATGAGAGCGAATCAGTGAGAGAGAGAGGGAAGGGGAGAGAAATGAAGAGGAGAATTATCAGAGAGGGAGAGAAAAAAGAGATCAGAGAGAGAGCTAATTAAAATGAGTGCTGAGGTGTGAAAGGAAAAGGGGGAGAGGGACGAATTTCATTTAGGAGACAAGGTAGGATGGATGGTGTTGGTGTCACACTTAAGCTGACACACAAAGCATGCAGTGTATATGCTATATAGGAGAAGACATACATTTCACTTGTCAGACATAAACATGCCAGAAAGACTGCCGCACAACTGAGCTCAATTTCACAGAAAACCCTAACATAGGCATACATATTACTGGTGCTGTATAGCTTGCGGTGACATGTAGCACCCCGGGGATCAAATGGAATGGTGAATTGACCAAAGGGATTATGGGTAAAGGAGGGAGACAAATTAAGCTCTGTTTGTAGTGGTGTGTAAAATACGATTCTACTTCACACATATGTGGACGCCGCTTTTTCCATTTCTTTGAAACCCTGCCACGGTGACACAGAGTTCCCCGAAGTCTTCCATAAAGCCAGTTTTTTTTTCTCCCCAGAACAATTTTGGAGTTAAAAGTTGCAGCTTGGAAGTGTTCACTGCCAAGAAGATTTAAGTTTTCTGTAGGCTTTTGTTTCTGCTTGCCGTTTTATTTTTCACTTGTACCACAAATGCTTTTACTGTGTGATACATTTGAGATCACGTTTTAGAGCAAAATAGGGTCAACCACTAATAAGACGTCCAGCTAGTTCTTGTTTCTTGGTGTGGCATTTTAGAGTGGTGAATGCACAATGACTCATGTTGAGAAAATTGCTCATTTTGTTCTTTTTATTTTATTTATTTATATTTTTTTTTGGAAGTGAATGTTGTTGCCTGCATACTGATGTTGTTAAATCTTAAAGTTTCAAAATCTGAGAAATCAGAATTTGTCGCCAAGCTCCAAGTATTCTAGTGGTTTCTACCATCTGAAAGTTGAGGTAAACACAATTTTCAAGGCAATAGCTCCTCCACTGTCTTTCCCATATGACATGAATGTGAACATGAGTTAGGAAAACACTCTGACAGCCTGAAGTGTCATCTAACAGTTTGCAGGGCTCTTTGTTGAGGAGAGTTAGGTACTTTTCTATGATACTTGTGGTGTTAAAATAGATTCGGAATTTTTGAGTTAGGGAAACACTTTTTGCTCTGAAGTGTCCTTCAATAGTTCCAGAGAGCTGTGCCCTTGTTGTGGAGAGATGTTGTTTACTGTGGTGCTACCTCTGTTCTAATAGGATCAATGCAAATAGACCTACACAGATGTTAAATTATATGGAAAGTCAGATTATTCAGGCTGTAGTCGATTACAGCCACATCGATTAATGCACCAATATTAGAATAGTGGTGTACACACATTACATTTATCGTATATTATTTATGATTTACCTGATGTCTGATTGAGGCTATAATAATATGAAAATATAGTTTAATGTCCAAGTACTTCTGAGGATTTGTGTATGTACTCCATTGATTTCATCATATACTTTCACAGGGCATTAGAGAATATAGTATGTAAAGACTAAAATAATCTATGAAGCTCATCCATTTGATGTTATGGAAAGTAGCAGCAACAGATTACATTGCACTGGTGTATCCCATTTTAATTATCATCCATGTTCACATTGCTTGTCAGACGATCAACCAGTATAGATCATGCATCATTCAATTTTATTAATTTGAACACTAAACAGTGACCAGGTCAGTCTTGGTGAAAGCTATTGTATGACTGCTCATTCATTTCACTAATTAAATCCATATAAGTTATGAAGGGGTATAATGTACAGGACACAGATAAAGGAAGGATTTCAGATAACAGGCAGTTGGAGCAAAAAGAGATTTCAGTGGCAATGTTTTCCACACACAGTACACTTTTTTTAACTTCTCAAAGCAAACAATACTTCTCAAAGCAGTTTGTTTGGAAGAAAAAAAATGAACTGCCACCATAGCTAAAGAAAGAAGAAACAGAAACTCAGACTTCATCAACATAAAATCCAAGGAAAAATCCAAGGGAAGTGAAATATTCTTACTGAAACTGAAACAGTAGATTGTTCATTACACTTATAGGAAGTAATGATTTAGAATGTGTTGCTTAGTTACCACTCAAACAGGACTCAGCAGGTTTCCAAACTATCATATAGCCTCTAAATGTATGAGAAGGGTTCACCAAAAGAGTAGTTTCCTCACCCTTTCCCAGTGTTGTGTGTGTATATATGTGTATTCCTCTGTGTGTCTGTGTGAGCGCTTTTATCCTGATTCTCTCATGTCCTTCAAACCCCAATCAAGGTTGTCATTAATGAGCATTCACTTTTCTCTCTCTCTTTCTCTCTGTCTTGCTCTCTCTCTCTCTCTCTCTCCCTCTTTCTGTCTCAAAACCTTTCCTAATTAACTACAAGCTCTGCTGCTTACTAATGATGACCAAATGGGTGTGTGAGTGTGTATGAACACATGCATGTTTGTGTGTGCATTTGTGTGTATGTGTTGCTAAGTAATAAATGCCTCTCAAAAGCCTCTCCTCCAGTTTGATTAGTGATGCCCAACACAGGGTGGTGATTTAGCTCAGAGGCCTCTGGGTTCATCTCGTCATGTTTACTCATTAAGATTTTGAACTTGTTCGGAATCAGAAGTAGTTGTCAACTGCAACAAATGAGCATGGACTTATCTCTGTGACAGTGGTGCAGAAAAAAATAGAACAGGTGCAGGGCACACTAACAGTACACAACAGGACTTTACCACAGTGTGAAAGGACAAGTTATTCCTTAGACATTTAATAGAGTACATTATAAACACTCCACATTCAGTATTCAGTAGCTCTCTATTTTCAAACAGAGTGGAGTACATAGCTGCAGCTGTACGCACGGAAGTGCAGTCAGTGACAGGGCAGTGTTTTAGTCCAGTGTACCATAAGAAATGTATAATGAAGAGAGTGAACAATGCACAACTGAGGTTGAAAAGTTTAATTGTGTGCAAAATCCAAAGCACAAAAGGTTGTCCTCACATTGTTGTATGTAGGGCTTTGCCAAAACAAACAAATAACACTGCTAATAGACTTTTCATAGCTGACATTTTAACATGAAATAGCAGGGTACAGACAGGTATTACTAATATCATTAATTAAGGTCTAAAAGAGCCAGGGTCCTGCTAGTGTTCATGCTGGCTCATGCAAAAGGAAAGGAAACAGAACTCTAATTAATATCATCAGTAACACCTATGTTTGTCCTGCTATTTTATGTCAAAATGGCTGCTGACGAAAAGGCTAAAGCAGTGATCTTAAATGGTAATAGTTCCTAAAAATTTGTCTCTTTTCCTCATTTTTGTATCATGTGTGACAAAGCACAGCAAAATATACCATATGTGTGCTCCATCTCTGTATATCCTATTCATTTTCTGATACCCATTAACATTTTCTGATACTCATTAACAACTTCCTCTCTCTTTCTGTCCTGACTGCAGGTGTTGAATCCAGGTGGGGTGGTAACCATGGAGAGGCTGTTGCTGTGTGTGATGCTGGCAGTTGCCATGGCAGTGCGGGCACAGATCTGCCCTAAGCGCTGCGTATGCCAGATCCTTTCACCCAACCTGGCAACGCTCTGTGCCAAGAAAGGTCTACTGTTTGTACCGCCAAACATTGACAGGCATACAGTGGAGTTACGACTAGCTGACAACTTTGTCACAAGGTAATAAGAGCAACCATAACTCCAATACTACTACTACCGTAGCATTTCCACTATGGTGCTGCTACAATAACTACATCTCATGCTACTAACTGTGTTTTTACTTCTATCACTACAATTACTACCTACCAATAAAATTACTACTATCACAACAGTCATTGCTATACACTGCTACAATTTCTACAATGGCAAAAAAATACTTCGACTGTTACTATTATCAATCCCACTGTGACTATTATCACTTCCACTATTACTCTTGCTACTTCAACAGCAACAACTATTACTACAACTAATTTGACTATTGCTACAACTATACCAACAACTACTACTACTACTACTATGAATAATAACACAAAAAACATTAAATCATGTAAAAAACCTTTTTTTTTATGACATTTTTATGGTAAAAATAGTTTCAAAGTGACACTTGTAGTGTGCTTGCTAGTGTGAAGTATCACTACTACTACTACTACTACTACTACTACTACTACTACTTCTACTTTTACTTTTACTGGTGCTACAACTGATATGACTTGTGCAGCTACTGCCTCTCAATTAGCACCTCTGCTACCACTAATTATAGTGCAAATACCACTATTATTAGCCTTGTCAGTGTTCAGTGATCAGTGTTGCACTGTTATTGTATTCATTCATTCATTCAAACCTAAATTTAATATCAGATACACATTGAGGGCCGATCCTTATTTTCAGTTGTGCCAAGATATACACAAACAACAAATTACATAAAAAACAAGGACAGAAAAAATAACAAGATAGATAGATAGATAGATATACACAAACCACACAATCAAAGCAGCACCTGGCTATTTAAAACAAGCACAGTCAGACACTTCTTAATGAGGATAAAAGTTTTTTTTTGTTTGTTTGCTTGTTTGAAACTGTAAACGTATTACCGAGTGAAACAAGTGCTTAGTTAGAAAAGTGTTAAGATGAATAATACAGTACTGCTACTATAGAAATAAAAATCATTATACCTCTCATTCAATAATTGAGTCTTTTTTGTGAGGGGGAACAAGTTTTGCTCAAAGCTGTAAAGCAGGAAGCTGAGACACTAATCTGTGATGTCATCAAGCGACAAAGCCTGGAGCTGCTCCAGTGAAGATGAATAAGATGCTGACTTTTTTGACAGCGTGACAGCACCCAGGGTGATTTTATGGGGATATGGGTACATTATCTGCTAGCACTACAATGAAATAAAACTCATTTGGATGGAGGGAAAAAAGGCAAAAACAAAGACATTCTTCAAGGCCACAAAACAAATCTCCAGCTTTTTGTTAATGGAGCTGCTCAATGCTGTCTCTTGATGGTATTACAGATTAGAGTCTTCTCTGTTTTGTAGCCTTTGGAAAGACTTGTTTATGGTTCCAAATATTGAATGAGCAGCACAGGATAAAAGGAATAGCGTTACTGTGTTTTAGCCTTAATTTTACCTTGAAACATTGAAAGTCTTTCACCAGTTTTCTCCCCTGTGCACTGAAAACTATTTAATTACTGACAAACATACAACATAGAAATGCTTTGACATTTAGAATTTCTCTGTTATTTTTCACCAGTTTTTCTCTTGGAGCTTCAATTGCCCAAAATGCTGTCTTGTTAGCATTTTTAATAACCACTGCTAGCTGCAATTCAAGCCAACATCCTAGGTGTCCGTTTTTCTCTGTGGGTTTAAAAGGAAAGGTAAACCCTTGCTCAATATGATAGCAGAATAGATTTTTCTTTCTCTCATCTTAAACTTTCTCTGCTTATCTGTGTGCATAGTGTGAAGAGGAAAGATTTTGCAAACATGACACGACTGGTGGACCTAACGTTATCCAGAAATACCATCTCCTACATCACACCTCATGCCTTTGCTGATCTGGAGAACCTCAGAGCCCTACACCTCAACAGGTATGGAGTGATACAGATTAGTGATGGTATGGGATTGATCACTTTTTTGCGAAATAGGTGGAGACAGTTTGAGGCAAAGTAGTCAAATGAGATACCAATCTGGGCAGTGTGAGCAGCCTGTTGTAATATATTTTTTAAGATGTCACCTTTTGAAGCAAAACCAAACCAGTGTGTAGTTGCCTTGGACTTATGCTAGTAAGTCCAAGGTAGATAATTGACGAATAACTGTTAGTAAGGAATTAGTTTGATGATATTTCACTAATTGGTGCACAGACACATTCTGATTTACATCTCTTAAGTAGTGTGCAATGATGCACTTTGTTTCCAAGGTAGCTTGTATATTTTTTTCTGTTCACACTCTTTCTCTCTGTCTCGATGCCACTCTTCTCTCCAGTAACCGGTTGACGAGAATAGCGAACGATACATTCAGTGGGATGTCAAAGCTTCACCACCTCATCCTGAACAACAACCAGCTGGTTCTGATTCACCAAGGTGCATTCAATGACCTGCTGGCACTGGAAGAACTGGACCTCAGTTATAATAACCTGGACTCCATTCCATGGGAGGCCATCCAGGTCAGAGTCACATGGAAACTAAACAGAGCAGGATTTCCTCTTACCTGAACTCCCTACCATTTAGATACAGTTCAGACAAATTTCTAAGCAAACTAGCTAAACTTATTTTTATGCACAGGAGCCACACAATGACAGTTTGTTAGTACTCACGCCTATGTGATATTTTACCCTAATACTGTATGTGTATGACCTAAAATGTTCTAGGATGTATTGACGTGGTGTCTTTTTAAAGTAATTTCTGTAACAAGTCAAAATCGAGTTATTACAGTGCAGTTGCCACCATGATGTCAGCAAGACACCATTTGTTGAAAATAAGGCTCCTTCAATTCTTGAAATTGGTGCTGTGTTGCTCCCAGTTACACCGTAGATTTACAAGATTGAAAATTGACTGTAGATAGTTAAGCTGTAAATTAAGGTTGATGTATTCCGCACCAGTGTGCACCAACAACTGCTATTACATTCATTGAACTTGACAAAAGTTCGGTGGACTTACAGCATAGCTAAAGCCAGACTGTAGGAATAAGCTTATGTTCTTATAAACTGAGAAGAAGTGAGAGATTAAAATGAGAGTAACAATAACCTGGATTCTACACTCTGGGAAGTCATCCAGGTGAAGTTTAAATAAGGATTAAAATATTTCTCCCTCCACATGCGTACCTCCTTCTCTCACTCACTTTGCATCACCCTCCCCTATCTTAATACTTAATTCATAAGATTTTAAACCATATTATGAAAGACTTTAACTAAAGGATAAAGAAAAGGATAAAGGACTGTGTATCTCTCTCTGTTCATCTCTCGCCCTCTAACAGAAAATGACTAGCCTCCATACCCTGAGTTTGGACCACAACATGTTGGACTTTATCCCAGAGGGAACCTTCTCTTTGCTTCAGAAACTTAACCGGTTGGATGTCACCTCCAACAAACTCCAGAAACTACCACCCGATCCACTTTTCCAACGTGCACAGGTATTCTTAGGAGTTTGTGGGTAATATTATTATTATTATTGTTAGGCGTAGTAGTAGTATTGGTCAGATTTATGTCTTTGTATTGTACATTAACTTGAAAACAAGGTTGTGTATGTGTTCAAATTCCATGGCTTTTTCAGTGTCTCCTAGCGACACAATGATCTCTGCCTTTCCTTCCATCTTCTCCAACTGTGGCACAGAAACAAAACAGAATAGGATTAATGATTTACATATGTGTCATAATCATCATTCACAAAGAAAAGAAAGAGAAAAACACAGTAACAGAGTGGGAAAGTTCAGCAAAAATACACAAAATACTTGGAAAGCACCACACTAAGGCACTGTACTCATAGCGATCAACAGTTCATCACTGGCCCTACCCTCAAACACCTGGACTACCTCTGAGCATGTGCCACAGTCTGAATACATGTGAGTCTTGACTGAAATGCTAATATAACCTTAAAACATGTTCGTGCCCTCAGCACTCCTAGCTCAGTTCTTACTACTTAACATGAAATCAGCATTTTCACAGGGCACCAGACCAATCCTTTGCTAGACACTTTGTAACTTCCCTTGATACTATACATACAATAATTGCCTATTCCAAAATGGGAACTCATCAGCATGTTTTTAATTCATCCCTTTGTTGAGATGCACATTCTTTTTTTCTTTTTTAAACTTGGTATTGGTGTCATATTCTTGAAAAATAACACAGCTATAAAAACTGAGGATAGTGTCTGCCATTGCTGTGATTAGGTACAGCTTATTGAACCAGAATGGTAGCAGTCAATGGTGAACAAATCCCTTGAAGAAAAATGTTGCTCTCTAGCTATGAACAGCCATGCAAGCAATGTTTTGTTTTTTTGTTTTTTGAAATGAACAAGGATGATGTAAGATAACATAGTGATTACTGCACTTCACATCACTTAACAGCCAGATGTCCAGTGCAGTTCAAGTACACACTACTACTCAGAGTAACTAAATATGCACTCAAATTCAGAAGTCAATACCTGAACCTTTCTTGCAATGAGTTTAGAAAGCATTTGTCATTCCACTTCACCAGAAAACGGTTAAAGTTACAGGAATTAAGCAATCCAATTAGGAGTGACAGTTGAACTTAGCTCCAGTGTGTATATAGCCAATAATGGAAAACATTCTCTTTGTAACTTTCAGACTTCCCCATATCTCAAAACACTGCTTCATTTTGTTTTCACTATTTACATAAGCAATCCATTTACAGCTGGAAAAATGTATTAAAAGCTCAACTGCATTACAGAAAAATGCTTACAGTGGGTCTTTCCATGAAGAGGTCAATTAATACATTTGGCAGAGAACAAAACAATTCCATGCTTGGTTTACAGATTGAACAGATGTGGTAATGCATGGTTTGGCACTCCACAAAACAAAAACATCAGCACATTTTAGCCACCCCTAATGCTAAAGGAGGGGTCAGTGGGGCAGCCTCATCATGCTTCATAATCAAATTAACTTCAATCCCTTACAGGAAAAACACTTTGTTTATCTGATGTTAGTAAACTTTGAAACAAATGACCTCTGGTCTTGCCAGTCAAATAATGAATCCATCAGTCACAGTATAAGGCAGCAGTAGCCTAAAGGTGAGAGAAGTGGCCTTGTGACTGGTAGGAAACGTAAGATAAGGTAAGACAAGATGAACTTATATTGATGCCCTGTAAGGGAAATTATCAGCAGCAGAAGGCGGAAATATGTTAGGAGAAAATGAATGAAGAGTAATGCTCATTCTCCTTTTAGCAAGGCATTTTTGAAACATGTGGAGCCTATGGGCAGGCTCTGCTTTTGTTAATTGTCTGGTCATTTTCTTGTAATTTCTTCTTGTCATGTTTTTCAAAGAAATTACTCAGGTTTCAAAGAGTTAACTCCAAACCACTGAAGTGACTATGTTCAAGGTGACAAGAATGTGGTTGGATGTATGGAACAGTAAATATATGAAACAGGAAAAGCTGCCGTAAAAGTCCACATCTTCTCAGTCAACTTCCTCTTGACCACTAAAGTTTTAATAAACACATCTCTTGTTTTATCTCTCCAGGTCCTGGCTACATCTGGGGTCATGACCCCCTCTTCTTTTGCGCTGTCATTTGGTGGGAACCCTCTCCACTGCAACTGTGAGTTACTCTGGCTGCGAAGGTTGAGCAGAGAGGATGACCTGGAGACGTGCGCTTCGCCTCAACATCTCTCTGGAAGATACTTTTGGTCCATTCCTGAGGAGGAGTTCCTCTGCGAACCACCACTCATTACCAGATACTCTCATGAGATGAGGGTCCTGGAAGGGCAGAGAGTTGCACTCAGGTATCAAAACCTATATGTCTTGAAAGCACTATTGAAAAGCCAGGCTTGTCAGTGATGCTCTGAACATTTTGGGTGTATTTGATTTGAGATGGGTGCAGCCAGCTGTGACTTGTAGCAACAACAACAACAACAACAACAGAAAGCATTCAGCAACAAATAAACAGCAAAGTAAACAAAATTCACTTAAAAACCCAGGTGAATATGAGCATTACATTTATTTTCTTCTTTATTGCAATTCTCTGTACTCATTGTCTCTTCATTGAATGATTATGCTGCCTTTATGGATGTTTAGCCCCAAGCTTGATACTGTTTCAAGGTAAAGAGCATGTCAAGATGTTGAGGCAAAGGCTTGACCGAGAGTACACCTCTTGTTTCAGAACGAAAAAGTTATATATTGAAGCTCGAAGAACACCAATATACCTTCTTCAGCATCCATTTTGACATGAATAGCAGTGGAAACATTAGGGTTGAGCCGGATCCTCGGCTGAAACGAGTATCCGGTATGGATAAAGCACTTTTGACGAGTACGAGTATTATCCGAGTAATATGAGTCAATATCCGTGCTTGTGATGAATC
>OMLB01050329.1:0-15276 GCA_900302555.1 Myripristis jacobus
CACACAAACACACACACACACACACACACACACACACACACACACACACACACACACACACACACACACACAAGCACACAGGAGTCTGCTTGAACATCCTAACTAAGAGAAACTCTCCTCTGTGCTGTACTTGCCATCAATCCTGCCTTCTGACAACATCTGGCTCCAGCAGAGTCTTGGCTCAGGCTTGTGCAGAGATATGTGTTTTCATATTAAGAAAATACTACCAATAAAACGTTCATGTTTTGCTTAAATGTGTATCCAAAATATTCAGATATAGGTTGGCGGTAATTTCCTGTGCTTCTCTCACACCTCAAATGATGATTTCCCAACCTCAGGGAGGAATCGGCAGCCAATTTTTTTTCTTTAGTGCATCTCACATATCGAAAGATAGTACAATAGTGCGTTACAGTGTGTGTGTGTGTGTGTGTGCACGTAATGTGGGTGTGCATGTGTGAAAAAACATTCCTTTAAGTGTGTGTGTTTTTCGAGGGCTCCGACCACCCCTCCTCCCCTGCTCCCCTATTAGCTAGCCTGTTTCAGGTCTAGAGGAGAGCTGATTAGGGGTCCTGGCAGCGAGGGGATTATCACTGGGTCAGACTGTACCCTGCTGGTGTCCACCAAGGAATGCAGGCAAATCAGCCAGTGAGTCTATCAGTCAGCCAGTCAGTCGGTCATGCAGTGAGTCATCCCATCTGCCAGTCAGTCGGTCAGCCAGTCCTTTAGTTTGAGATTAGCTTGGCGTTCAAACGGCAACAATTACTTCATGGGATTTGTGCGCTCTCCTCCTCTGACCATCCAGCTCTCCCTCGCCACTTGGCCTGGTTACACACATGCCAAAATCTTCGCATTTGGAAGCAAACCCGCCTCCTCTTGTCCGGTGACCTGTTTTTTCTTTATTTTGTGGACAGGATATATTCTGTTTTGGCAATCACAATTAATAGACCCATGAAAGAACACTGGCATTTTCATATGGGAGGAGGAAAAGCCCGAAGAGAGAGAGAGAGAGAGAAGGGGGGTCAAATGTAGCACTCCATTTGGTGTTGAGTTACAGCCGTAAATCTAATTAGTGTAACTTAAACATTGGGAGTGGGTAACAAAAGCTGGGAATGAAATCAGGGGACTGAAGTGGAAATAGAAACACAGCCATGGAAGTCGAGCAAGTGCTCCTCTACTAGGAGACGCAGTTTTCTGGGCCTCTGCACAGACTGTCTTGCTGCTTGCGGTCAAACACACACACACACACACACACACACACACACACACACATACATATCACACACTTGTTGCTCTGTGTTGATGACTAAACCATATGTCCATGCATCAAATGTGCTGTAGTTCAGAGAAGCCAGCATAGCTAATGCTTGACTGTCCTCTGAAAAGCTTGCAGTTTTATTGATGTCCATGTTCTTTAAACAAAGCGTTTTTGGGGCGTCTTTGGTTTATCAGTCAAAAATTCATAATGGTCGAGCTAAAAACAAGGCTGCTTGTCCTAGTTCTAGACAATAGAGATCCTCCAATCTGGATTTTGAGGCTGAAGGGGCGGATCACCAATTTCTTTTCTACATGTGTTACAATTGGCACTTTAAAAAAAAAAACATCCAAACCAGAAAAAAAACAGATTTGGACCAAAACCAGACTCGGAGCAATGGGTTTTCGGACCCATTGGTCCAAAAGCCCAATCATCCGAAAAATGTCCCATTGGACCAAAAGCCTATTAGTACGACCGCCCGTTGCGCTGAAAACAAATGTCCATTATTCCAAAACCCCAGTTGTCCAAAAAACGTCCATGCCATATATTTGGTTACGTTTAGGCAGGAGTCTCATGAGGTTTAGGCTGAGCAGGAGTGGATGGATTTCTCAGCAGGGAGGCAAAACTCAGCATAACACCGGCAGTCACTGAACTCCAACAAACCCAGAATGTGTATTTTCGACGCATTGGGCCTTCAGAATAATGGCTGTTTGTTTTTGGGATAATGGGCCATCGGACTAATGGGCTTTCAGTCCAATAGGACATTTTTCAGACTATTTGGCTGCTGTGTTTTGCATCATCTTCTGCATTTTAGACATAGATCTATGATCATAAATTTGTTTTCCAGACAATTTAGAAACCACCAGCTGACTCAGTTTGAACCAGGATTCGCTGATTTAAATAAGTGGCCTATCCACTGGAGCATCCGTTCTTGAATAGATTTTCTACACATCGACTGGGGGGCAACTGATGATATAGGTGGCTTGCCATAAGTATATTTAAAAAATACTTGATGACTACAATCCATTACAGTTATTAACCTTTGAATAACAAAGTTGTTGGACTGCTGATCATTTTCAAGTAGACTGAAGACTACAATATAAGATAATCATGATACAAAATTATCTCTCTGTTAATCCTGGTTGTGTAAATGATGATAGCGGAGTGGGTCAAGTGGAAAGACAATTTTGAGAGCAAAGCAATCTCAAATAAATGAATGCATCAGACTAGCTGACTGTGAGCACGAGCGGCTGAGCCTGTGGACTGCATCGCCAGTTAACTTCAGGCAGGTAATCAGTAATCTGTAACACATGACACTTTGAAAGTAAACTTCCCAAGCCCTGGTGTACACATACTGTAACTGTATGCACGCACCTGCACTATAAACTCAGCAGGCTTGTGTGTCAGAGCCAAAAACACTAGCGGGAAGCCATCTCATGACATTTCCCACCCACTGGGGGTGACAAGCCATCCCTGCAGTCCTTTGAATCCCGGGATGCATAACCTATTTTCCCCCAGCGGGACACCACTTCTCTCCCTTTCATCCCCCTAGCTCTGGAAATGAGAATGACGTTCCATTAGCGAAGGGAAAGAATTCCCCACCTTGGCGAGTGAGAGGTGCAACGCGGAGAGCCAATTGCCTAAATGAAATTCCAGTACGTGATGAGTGGGAAGTGAGAGGCTCACTGGGTAGCCAGACTCATGCAGCTGCAGGCTTGTGTCCCGTCCAAACCCCCGAAACCCACAATCCTCAGCCTCTTTTCTGTAGACCCTTCAAGATCTACGATGTACTGAACGGGTATCAGTGAGGCTGGAGTGAGCGGTGCTGGGGTCTCAGTTGCTGATATCCGATGTTGTGGGCTGATGGGTGGTGGTCTTGACAGGCCTTTGTGTGTGTGTGTGTGTGTGTGTGTTTGTGTACTGTCTGCCTGTGTCTGGCCTGGGCCATTCAACACCTACAGCACTTCCTCACTTACATAATCTGGTTGTCCATCTCTCTCCAAAGCAAACAGCGGGGGTTTCATGCAGACAACCGCCAAGAGGTTTGGCTGGAGGTGGGACTGGAGGGAAACTGCTCAGGCACAGACTGGGGGAGATATGGGAACAACACAGAGGATGTGTGTGTGTGTGTGTGTGTGTGTGTGCTCGTATTTTGGGTCTCCCAGGAATAGACATATTACTTCAAGTAAGGTAGGTCCCTTGTTGTCAGGGCGATGATGTCTTTTCCTGCCTGGCTGGAGGGCGTAAGGCCTTTTATCTGTGCAGCCACTGGAAACCTCATTTCCTGGTCCAGTTTCCATCCATAGCCTCCGTCCACTCGCTCCCCAGACTCTGCAGGGAGAAGTATGGAGGACGGAGGGGGCCGGGGGAGCCGCGGACGGAATTAGGAGGGAGAGAAGGATGAAAGGAGAGAGTGGGACAAAGAGAAATAGATCACCCATTTTGACATTTCAATGCGGGAAGCCAGCCACAGCAGTTTCCCTGCTTTGTGTCAAATCGGGAATTTAACTGATCAATACCGAGGGCTCCTTCGGCCTCATTAGCCACACTCCATTCGCTCACATCTTAGGAATCCCAAAGAGACAAATTCCAACGCAGCTATAACTTGACCCAAACCTCCCGTCCAAATGCAGCTCGTGGGCCTGTGGAGGTGTACCGAGAGCACATGGGAACCAACCGTGTGACGCAGGCGCCACTTTAACGTGTGCATACTCATTATTGCGCTGATGGCTAATATTACTCATCTTTGAACATCACTCCCCAAACACTGCACAGCTGCTTCCTGTTTGTCTACACTTGCATTTAGACTTGGCCTTGTGTCCTGTTTGTGTCAAAGCCCTGCCAACAGCTGAGAGCCATACAAAGAGGCTGAGAAGAGAGCTGGAGACCCGGGGTTGGATAGTGGAGTGGTGTCTGCAGCACTACACCACGGATCACAAGAGCAGTAGCTGTATTTACGTGGACCCTATTAGTCCACTAATAATCAGAATAATAGACCAATCAGAATCAGAAGAGACTGGCCTGATCTGAAGGAATTTTCCAACGCAGCCAGGTTTCATTTTTACAATCTTACAGGCAACCTGATGGGAGAGTGACCACTGGAGAACATGACTTGGCCTATATTATATTTATATTTCCAACAGATTAGAAGCTTTCCAGCAGGCAGAATGACTTTGCTCATGTCAAAAAAAGTGGCATTCTGATCAAATGTAGACGCACACCTTATTGGATCACTTTATTTAGCATCCATGTAAACAGTTAAACTGTAATCTCTAATCCGAATGATTTCAGTCAGGTTGAGGAGATATGGCACGTGTAACCACAGATGGCGATTCTGCTAATATAGCACAATTAAGGACTAAATTAGCATCAAAGTTATATATCAAGCAAGTTTGCTAAATCATCAATGCTTTCTGTGTGGGTTTCCATCGGGAGCTGGACTGGAGATAGTAAATTACCTCTAGGTGTGAATGTGTCTGTCCTGTGATGGACTGATGACCAGCCCAGTTTCCCTGCCTTCTGCCAACTGAGCGCTGGGACAGGTTTCAGCACTGAGCCACCCTGTTAGGGTGAGCGACTTGGAAAATGAATGAATGATTAAGGTGAATTTCCAAAGGAAAATAAGACTCTCAATCACCGCAGTTGTCTTTGTTTTGTTGCATGTTAGATTTGGTAAAATCCATGCTGACATGTCTGCGCAGAGTGCTGAGTGCTGATGAGCTGATGGCAGGTCAAACCATTTAGATTGATCACATCTGTTGAATAGTCTGATCGATAGGCTTTGCCAAGCCTGCGGATTTTTGAAAGAGCTGAAAAGGAACAGGCGTGAACAAGTGCGGCTGTAATTCAAATGTGGCCTATTTTTTTTATTATTACTGTCAAGAGGTGTACATTACAGTGCAAACATTTCTTTGGCAAATGTACAATACAAATGTCAGATAGGTACTAAATCCACCTTGACCACTCGTTAAGGGACAGTGTAGGTAAAGCATGTTCAGTCTTGCAGAGCAGTGCATTCCATTGACACTTGGGAGTTTTTTCAGGTGGGAATTAAAAAAAGGAGCACTACAATGAGACTAGAGAATAAACATGGAAAAAGAACAAAAATACAACAAATGTATGAATATGATGACCGGTAATGCAGGGAAAAGAGGTCACAGTGATTTGGCAGCCAAACCTTGGGACACTTGCCAAAATGTATGAAGCATGTTACCGAGACAAAAGACAGACACACCAACACATCTGACCATACAAACACGTTTATGCAAGCGTACGCATACACAGCCAGTAAAACAGACACACATCTGTCCACGTAATGGAACAGCATGACTACAAAATGGTAATGCAGGAAGAGCCATGGATAAATGAGAGAAATAGGAAATTGATGAAGGAGGAGAGAAAAGTCCATGCACTGTAAACACACAGATTAGTGTACAAACCTGTGCAGAACATTTAATCACATGATATGATGCCCGTTTGCCGGTGTGACTGCCAGTGACATAATCCGCAGTGCTCTCTCTCCTTGACAATCCCAGTGGAATGCTGAATGGAATATTCCGGAGAGTGCTATTTCGGCTTTTGCGACAGACGCATTCTCGGGACGTTACCGCATAAAGAAAACAATGGAAAAAGAACACTGCAGCTGCGGCCGCTACACGACGATTAGGAGCGAGGGAAAATAGGAAAACAAAAACACGTGACTTGTGTTCCTCTAAATCGAGCCAGTGCATGGGATTGACTTGAGTGGTGTTTGTCTATGAACAGTACACGCTGAAAGGCCAAGCAACGGGAGTCGATGGAGCAAACCTGTCTGATCACTGAAAACAACAACACAGCCGACTGACACTGTGTCTCCACCCCTTTCTCCCTTCCTTCCTTCCTCACACGCACGCACACACGCACACGCACACACACACACACACCTTTCTTTCCCCAGTCATATGGCTTCCATTACAGCGGAATGAGGGTCAGAGGGCTAGAGCAGCCTGCGCTTCACAAATGCCTGGCCAAATGACGTCACCCCGGTCTTGCAGTCTTTTAACACAGCAAAGAAACACCAAGCCGGGGGAGTATTCCTACCCATATCAATTCTAAAAGGCAGAAAAACAATCGGTCACACATGTGAGTTGAAAACAAAACAATGAGCGACGAGCAGGAGTCGGAGTGAACGCCTGGACAAAGGAATGCATGCAAGCGTGACCTTGTGTAAACTGGAGCTGGAGAGCTGCAGCTCCAGAGCAGCAGAGAAAATGAGGCAATAGATCAGGTAGGAGTCCTTCAATGGTGTGTAGTCTATGGACTAAAGACTATACAGGGGGGGAAAAGCTGTGAGCAGACACTTGGGGCCAGAGGGAGAATACTGCTGTGGTAGACTTCGCAGTACCAAGGCTAAATCCTGACCTTATTATAACACATTCGTACAGAATTTCTTGGCTAAATGTGTTACTATGCAATTTTTTTTAAGTTATCAAGTTATACATTTGGCTTTAGAAGATCGAGGAAAATACTGGAAAAATGTTCATGTTAATACAGTGGTAAAAAAAAAAAAGATTGTTGTTTTTTTTTGCTGCTTTTTGAAAGCAAAATGCAAGTCTGAAAAAAGCGCTCAACATTGCCAAGAGCTGGCTTGGGTGTCCTGTGATGGGCCGTGCCACGTGGGTCCACCTCACTCAAGTCAAGGGACAGGCCAGCAAATACATCAATCCCATAAGTGTGTTAACTAACAAGCTGTCCGTGGAGACAGAGAGAGAGAGAGAGAGAGAGAGAGAGAGAAAGAGGCAATATTCAGTAGACATTGTTTTTGCATTACAAAAGTTTTTGTAGGGCTTCACATTATCTTCATATGTAAGCATTTTTTATACAAAAGAGGGAGAAAAAAATACATATTCATAACATGATATAAAGCACCATAGATGAAAAGATGAAGTAACTCTATTCATAAAATGTCTTTTAGATTGAATAAAAAAAGATTCTCTCAATTGTGATTTACCATAAAAAGGCATATAAGGAGTGTATATAGATTGCTTTGCATATTGTTAATAAACAAAAAAACAATACTTTGAAGGTTTGTACTTAGTGATTAAATCATTAATAACAAATAAAACGGGGAAATAGCACCAGTTTTTCGGCATCTCTAACCTGAGAAAGTTTTGTGAGACAACAAAATGGCCGCCACCTTTCAATCGACTTCCCTTTCCTGCTTGACGACGGCAACTGGCCCTGTGTTTCGTCACCACGCGTTAGTCGCGGGGGTGAGAACACAGCGGCTGCTGGTAACACTTCAGAAGCCTCAGTGGACTCCCTGTCTGGGACACCCAAGCAAGTAGAAGAGGTTTGTCCATCTGTTTTTCAGTCCGTCCATCCATCCATCCATCCATCCATCCATCCGTCTGTTTCAAAATAAATCCATTTAGTGAGTGCTGGCTCGTTGCCAGTGGATTTCAAACCAAGCCTCACGCTGTTGGCCTTGGAGGGTGTAACAATCACAAAAAAAAACAAAAACAAAAACAAAACAAAAATAAAAACAAAAAAATAAACCCTCCCCGGATAAGATAAAACAAAACAAAACAAATTAAAACAAAACAAAACAAAACAAAACAAAACAAAAACCAGAGGCTATTGGGTGACGATGGCTGCGGCTTAGCACACCTTTAAAGAGTCTCGTCCTCTCTCTGGATCTCTGCGTGAGTGTGTGTGTGTTTCAGACACTAGGGCATGTTGGTTGGGGGGGTCCTGAGAGTTACTGGTGGCGGGTGTCCCCTCCATGCCTGCTCTCAGCATTTGCCTGTGCCAGGCACACTGGGCAGCAGGCGCCTTTTAGCTTGACGGGCCTTTTGCACTTGGCTGGTGGACAAGACTCCACAAAGCAGGTCACCTGGGCGTCCTGGAGGGCATACAGAGGCAACAGCTCAGTTACCTTATTAGATTAGACTGGAGGAAATTTTAATGATCCCTGTGGGGAAAGTGGGTTCTCAGGGCAGAGAAATTAGGATACAGCAAAGAAAAAATAGGATAAGAAAAGTAAGAGCGAGAAGAGGAGGATATTTAAAAAAAACAAACATATTAAGCAAAATGTATGAGTTTTATACCATGGATGCAGGATGGGCAAAGTAAGCAGTGGAACATGTGGAGAAAAAGAATGGATATGCAAAATGTGTGCTCATGTTACAAGGTCTGAGCAGGGGTGTGTGTGCAGAAAAGTCAGCATGTACAGCTGTGTGTTGCAAAAAAAAGATATAAGAGACAAGATATATTAAATATATCCACCTTACAGATGGAGAGTACAGAACATGTGGATTTCCATATGTGCATTATGAGCTGGTGATTTGTTTGGCCGCTGTCTTGTGCTTTTGCTTGGTAGGGCGATTAAACAGCTATACCCATCACAGGCCTTGGATAAGACGCCTGACGATGAGGCCAAACGGAACAAAGAGGTATATTGTTTTTGTGGAACAACATGATGTGTCGAGCCAGTCTGCTCTCTCCCAGACAGTTTCTCATTGTGATTTTGCCTGCCAAATTTGATTACTCCGAAAAGTCCTCCAATTACAGAGAGGGGGTGGGAGGAGATTGTTCGGGAGAGGAAGTGTGAAAGAAAGAAACCGACAGGTGTACAAACAGATGCGGCAATACATTTCGGGCTGGGAAAGAAATGAAAGGTTAAGTGGGAGAGAGAAGATTGACAATTCAAAGGGTGCCAGGTTTGGCATGTGGGTGCCGTCACCTCTGCCAGCGGTTGGCACAGAGAGAGCGTCGGAGATAAAGAGTTGAAAGCCAGAAAACTGGCAAACGCACACAAACACACAGTACGCAGTGAGTGGTGCCAGGAGATGGGTACTGCCAAAAGGTGCTGGAGGAGGTGAAACACTGGCAAGAGCGCTGGGCCAGGGGGAAAGTGGGGCATTTAAAAGTGGGCAGAGTGCTGGCATAGAAACGGCGAGCGCAGTCTGACGGAGCAGCCTGTCTGCAACGAGCAAAAGGTGAAACATGACACTGAGGTACGATGAGCTTTTGAGCATGTGAAAATTAAGTGAAGCAGGTGCAGTGAGCATGTATAGGAAAAAAGCAAAATGGTCAAAAACTTGAGTTGGATACAGGGAGGAAAGGTATATCTTCAACCTACTCTGCATTCACATGTGGCACAGGGGTCCTTTTTCCACCTTTCTCCGTCCTTCCACTCGCGACCCTCTGTATCAGTGCAGTCTGTCTTGCTCAGACGGGCTTCAAGTTTTTTAATCTGCAAACATGAGAGACAAACTAACTGTGAGAAATATTTCAGCTCTGCTTTGATTCTCTCTCTGATAGCAACTTCTGGTATGTCTTCCAAAACATGAGAGGCGCATGTGCCAAAAGTTAAAACAAAGAAGCAGCACACTGACAAGCATTGTACAGCTGATTGAACATTCATTTTTATGGACATGAACAAACTAGTGATGAAATTCGCCCTACTCCCACATCCCGCACCTCACTCTGCCATAAATTAACTTCACATTTATAAAGACTCTTACCCCTCTGCATTTAAAGGGCTGCAGCACACCAAAGCACAAAGCCAGGATGCATCCACAGGAATTAACTGTACCACTAACAGCTTAATGAAAAACATGCCTGTGTGTATGGCAGTGAGACAGTGTTCCATGAGCTAACCCAGACCAAAGTTTCTCTATGCAGACATGGCAGGCACGCATGTAGCATGTTTTGCTCTTTGCTGTGCTCATGATGAATGGAGACTTCTATAGGTCATTTTTCTAAAATTCAAACTGAAACAATGAGATGGTTCAAATGTGTGCTGTGCTTAAAAGCATAAAGTAAGCATTTTTGCCAAGAAAACATCAACTTTTAGGCTGTTAGTTTGCCATCTAGATAGTGTTTGTGTTGTTGTCCCTTACTCAAAACGTATTTCCTTCTGCTCTTTATGTACTGTTTATTCTTTCATTAGTATTATTATTAGTATTAACTGCACAGACTAGCTTAAGTGTGTTTCTCAAGCAGGTAGGTTCCTGAAGGACAGCTGGTCAGCGTAGTTTTATCACCAGCCAATCTTGCCGTCCAACCACTTCTCAACCTAAACGTTCTCAGAGAGAAAACTTGAAAAGAACTACGTCTCACCTTACAAAAATTACTGTGCTCATGAGTTTGAACTTAAGAGGAAGAAAATAATGAAGTACTAAAGATTACAGACCAATAAAAGTGGGTGGCAGACAGTAAATGTTTTTAAGATGGGTGTTGCTTTATAACACATGAAAAACACAGAACATTTATTGGGTTGACATTAGAGACACAGTAGTATGTGTGTGCGTGTTTGTGTGTGAATGTAGATATGTTAAGGATACACACCTGCTTTCGTAAACTTGAGATTGTCTTCTGCATATCAGAAACAAAGTCCTGGAAGTCGGTGATTGGCAGTTCAGTGCTTGGTTTGGAGGTCACAGTGACATTTACAAAGTTTTCTCTGGCTTCCTCCTCTGGGCTGCAATCAGGAAGATATGAATAAACAGATGAATAATTCATTTTTATGTATTTTTAACTTGGCTTCCAAAATTAATTAATAAAAACTTTCCACTGCTGGCTGCATAAGAGGTCACATAAACAAAGGGCTTTTTGATCATACATTACTCTTACGATGTCCCTGATGCTGCAGGGTCTTTTTAAAAGTTTGGCATCTATGTTTCAATTTTACATTGAGGAATAGTAAATATATGGTGCCAGACAAACAGATGGTGACCATGGGAACTTTCACAGATCTTTCAATATTTGACATACAGATTCTCACTATGTGTGCCACCCTGTGTTACCTGGTGTCCTGGATGCTGTTATCAGGTCTATCCTTTGCGTAGCTGTAGTCAGCGGATCTGCGTCCTCTGAAGTGATAGGACAGGGCATTGAACTGACCCTTTGTGCGGCAGTCTGGGGGGGTCAAACACACCACCACAACACGATGCAGTTAACTGAGAGAAACAGAGTCCCACAAGTTGAGAAGACATCTAATGTTACTCCAGCTGTACAATGTCAACAGCTTTTCAGAACCAGTTATATTTTCTGGTTTAATATGCTAAAATAGCCAGAACAAATAGCTTACTTACCATCTGACATTAATAATAATGCATGTAGGGGAGATAAGGACACTCTTCTCCCCTAGCAGAACATACCACAACCAGAGCCAGTGTGTCCACAATCATTCCTACTTCAGAGTGCTGATCACAGACTCAGCCTCAAACACACACTGCCATCACACACCGTGCCCAGATCAGAGATAAGAAGTACATGCACACATGAAAATCACCCTGTTCGGCGCTCCCATACACACCTGAGGCATGCTGTGCACCAGCAAGCACATGAAGCGGCTTATCGTTGAAACAGGGCAGTTCAGTGTGGCCAGGCCCTGCAATTAGGTGGGCTGCACCTTTAACTCTAAAAGCCTTGAAGCCTGGTGCTTAGCCTCAGAATGCCTTTGATTTACCAAGCAGCGGGCTGTAAAAGACAAAGACGATCTAAAAACAACAAGACATCCTATCTCATGCTGATAGACACACATGAGTGCACAGAAGCACGCTCACACCCTGGTGCACACACACACACACACACATACACACACACACATACGCACGCACGAGGTCTCAGTGGTATCCTCTCTCCCTCTCTTCATTGAGCCAAATAAAACTGTGAATCTGCCTACAGTTTAGTTTTGCCTGACAGACGCACAGAAACAAGCGCCTTAACCCCCCACCCCACCTCCTGTCTGGCAGGATACTCTCTGTTTATTAGCTTAGCTCTTCCCTTGTTCATTTTGTAAAGGAAGGGTGAACATCAGGGTCAGGTTCTGGGATGAAAGGAGAATGATTAAGAGGCACCATGTGCTGGTTATTAAACTGCTGCTCAGTTTGTCCCAGAATATTGTGGCTGACTCTAAGAAGACAATGGACCACACGATGTGGAAAGCTCATTCAAGTTTAACACAATTTATTGGAAATGGAGACCAAACATGCACAGACCCCATCTTCCATTTAACTGCACAGTGCTGACATATTTCATATAACTGAATCAGATAAAAACATTTCTCAGCCATCTCCCTAAATTAGGGAAACTTTTCATCCCAACTGTAGCTCAGTACCCTGCTGAATTGACACACAAGCCAAACCGCCTCCAGATGCACATGGATTGGCCTAAATCATTCACTCAGTAGTTTTTTTCTTCATCAGACATGATTTAAGATTGCCATTGCTGCTGTCAGATCAAAACCGCAAAGCTTCCCAAAGGAAAACAGGAATGCTGATTTTCTAATCCACGTCTTATATTTTTTAAATGATTCAACGGCTTTTACACAAAAGTCAGTCAACACGTTAATAGCTGTGTAACCTTTCAGCCACAGTCAAAAAAAGAAAAACATCAAAACTGAAGGAATTTGTTTCTGTCAAAGTGGTCTATATATAACAAAAGACAGTGTGGCACTAGAGAGTACTCATTCATCTGAAAGTGCTAATTATTGGCAAGTGTTAATAGTGTGAAATTTTACTAACATGGGTAACATCGGTGGTTTGAAACCAATATGTGAAATCTCAGGTATTTGTAGGTACAATCTGTGGTGTAAAGAGTGGCCAATGCCCACGTGACCTGAATGCTCTTTTTCACTCAGTGCTGTATGCATGACCTCACCAGTGATTCAATGGAAAAGGTCTGAGAGACTGTGGCAGTGTGTTGCACACACAGTGGGCACTAAATAGCCATATTATGTCTTATAAGCTCCACTGAAAAAGGCCTTATGTTCTCCATCAACCACCCAGAAGAACCTGGAGCACTTCTGAGTGTTCAAGGCTTTCAGGGAACATTAAACCTATGTAAAAACATTAAACATAAAAACCAGTCCAGTTTAAGAAACCTGAGCCTTATTTGTGGCCAATCAAGAAATAGCCAAACTCTGTATTCCAGCTAAGAAGACTCCCATCTGAGTCTAACAACACAATGAATTCCCTCACACTTTGGGTTTGTTCAGAGCTCATTGCCAGGGTACGGTATTCACTGCGTAAGAAGTCATTGTATGGCATGCAGTCCCTGTGCTGTGCAAGCCAAACTAGATTATTAGATTGTGCCTTGTAATCTAGACTATAAACTCCTCCCACATGTTGTCCCGTGCACAACTGATCATATCTCCAAATCAGTGATACAAGACAAATAGTGACTGAGGACCCTCATGCTGGTATAATTCAATGGAGGATGCGTCTTCATTCATTTCCTTTTAGCTTTGTCAGCTGCACCCACGGGGAGGAATGTTTAAACTTCCAGGCCTTAACACCAAATACCATCTCTAACCCCTACAATTAGAGGGAAATGTCTGTGAAAAGTACAACATTGGTTATGTCATGAATGTTATGTTTAGGAAGCACAGATCCCCTGTGTTTGAGTGGAATGGAAATCCAGCAGAGTAGCACTTGCCTGACATTTGGCTTTAAACTTTACGCAGATTTCAGGACAAGACTAAATCAGTGTCTGACAGAGAAAAGCTTTGCCTTCCTCAAGGCCAAAGAAATGACCTCAGACTGTTTCTCTACAGCCAAAATTTCCATTAATTATGAGAAGCCTGAAAAACGTATTTCTTCCCTTTCTCATGTTTTAATCTTAATTTAATATACATGCAACGTCCATGCAGAGAGACAAACTGGGCATTGTAAATTGTAGTTTATAACCTGTTATTATTTTATCAAAGGGTCAGGATGTTGTATGGCTTTCATCTTACAAAACAATCTCAATACTGAACCTGTGTAAGCCAGTGGATGAGACATCTAAGTAACTTCTTGTTCTGTTGTTGCTTATTTGTCACTGAGGACTAGGCAACATGAAGAGAGATGTAACTACTTGAGAGAGGTGGCAGACACTAGAAAGAGGACTATTATGCACTAACTCTATGAGACTTTACCTTCACAGCAGTCTTGCCACATGCGTAGGTCAATCTTGGGGATATCGTCACAGCTGCCATAGCCATGGGGCAGCGCAGCCACAGTGAAGACGTCCTGCTGGATGCGGGTGATGTTGTCACCGTTGTCGCACAGCACCCGAGTCAGAGAAGTCTGCTTCAGCTGGGTCAGCTGGGCAGGAGTGAACACGCCTGGGTTTTCATACCAGAACCTGAAGATAACAGAAGAGGAGGTGGTAGGAGGAGAAAGTGAATGATACTTTGCTTTTACGTGATTGTTTTCTGATCACAAAAATATTGTAATAGCACCAATGCCCTCAGTTCTATGTTGTTTGGTTGCTTGCAAGTTTTTTTGCGTGAGAATTGAGCACATTCCACTGTAAGATTAGGGTAAGCTAAAAAACAGAATAATTACCTATAATCAGGGTTCTAAATTAACACCCGCCAACCTGCCAAATGCGGGTTAAAATTCATTTTGGCGGGTGTTAATAAAAACTTACTAGCCAGTTTGGCCGGATGCATGAGGCAATCATGTCAGTCAGAGCCGCTCTACAGTTCTCGGTCATTTGCCCTCCTGGCAGTACTTCCTACATTTCCCATGAACACTGCCGCAATGCTACGTGATGACGTATCAGACGCCCATTGGCTGCGCGCAGGCACGCTACAGTCTGCAGTGCAACCGGCGCGAGAAACCATGGAAACGCAAGAAAACGGACTGGGAGCGAGAGCAGGGAGCATGAACTGTGAAAAAGGGCACTGAGCTAGCTAAACAGTAAAGCAGGGCTCTCAAGTCTCACGCATTGGGCGTGAGGCACACGCATTTCAACCCGTTCACACACCACACCTTGTATTTCTCACGCAGAGAAATTACCAGGATAACGCCCACCAAGTTGTGCCGCTATTTTTTTTTTTTTATATATATATAACAGTGGTAGGGCCCTATAATTTCCGTGATCACGGAATCGCGGACGGAATCAAGGAATTAGCCAAATAAAACAGAATATATCGCGGAATTTGATATAATTTGAATGAAATGCTGTTTTTGTGTGGAATATGAACGTATGTCTGGCAAAGGCAAAGATTTCCAGACTTCAGCAGCGCACTGAGCGCACTGACACAG
>OMLB01050333.1:0-11357 GCA_900302555.1 Myripristis jacobus
ATGGCCAGATACTGCGACAGATACCCCCACAATCTGACCTGTTTCCTTCAGTGTATAATCTGGAGATTAGCGGGAGAAATTACTGACCGGGAGCATTGGGAGAGATGGGGTTAAAAATCGGGAGTCTCCCGCGTGAATCGGGAGAGTTGGCAAGTATGCATTTACTGAAACAGGTTAACATGTGACATGACTGTGGACTGATGGGCAGCAGGTTTTAAGTCTGTTCTCGCCGCGCGACGCTTCAGACAGCGCCGCACACAGCAGCGCAGGAGGAGAAAAACTAACGCGCATCCAGTGAAAGTGAAGGTTTTATTGCGCTGACAATAATGCGTGTCGTCGTCTCATCGAGTTAATCCACCTGGGTCACTTCTCTCCTCTCTCTGCTGCCGCTACACACGCCCCATCTCTCTCTCTCTCCCATGCTTTCTCTCTGTGTGAAGAGCAGCCCCGCCTCTCAGTGATCAGTGAGACAGAGAGCAGGGCAGGGAAGAAGCAGTTTGTGGCGCTGTGGAAAAAAAACTGCAGCCATCGGCCACTATCGGAGCCAAATTCCGCCGATTCCGATAGTTTGTAAAACGTCCTATCGGCGCCGATTAATCGGCCAAACCGATCAATCGGTCGATCTATAGTTACTACTAAGCTAGGCTGCATATGGATTTTGGATATGCAGTGGCTTTCTATTTTTCAAATGATATGTGGTTTATAGATTGTAAGTAAGTACACTTTATGCAGGCAGTCCAGTGGGACCATGTCCTGTGGGACCTTCCCATTCTCCCTTTAATGTTTGTTTCACCTGTGTGACCTTTTCAAGCGACATCAACAAGAGAATGAAAAGGAAAGGAAAAGTGCTGCCTGTTTAAGAGAATTTGGATGCACCCTGGAGCATTTTTATCTATAGGATATTTGAATTTGGATAGAGGGTAGTAATTGTTTTTTTTGTTGTTGTTGTTTTTTTTAAGTATGGGGTTACCCTAGTGACCCAGGCACTGGGCTGAACGATAATTGCTTGCCTTCTGTCAAGCGTGCAGGTAGATTTTGTTTTGTGTGTGTTGACAGGTCTCCAGGAGAGTACCCACTCATCCAGAGGTAAGCTCTCCCCTCGTGCATCACGGCCTCACTCACCTGCTACCATAACAACTACACTGCCCTTTTTGATTTCTCATCCTTTTGTCTCGGAGAGAGTTATCCTGCACAGCTCCCAGACCTCATCCACTTTTGTTCTTTTCTGTTCTTCTGTTCGTTTGTTTGTTTGGTTTTGTTTTTTTTGTTTTTTTTGTTTTGGTCCTGTGTTTGTTTGTTTTTTTTTCTCCCCGTTTATTTGTTGTCGTTGTTGTTGTGTGTGTGTATGTATGTCTACGTGTGTGTGTGTGTTGGTGTGCTGTGTGTGTGCGTGTGTGTTCTCTCCAGCTCCCTCCGTTGATTACGGTTCCTTTGCAGACAGATGCAGCACCTGGCTAGAGCTGCTTAGGCTGAAAGCTCACACCATAAGACGAGGATCAGTTAAGACAAGTAGGAGGACACAGTCTCTAGCACGCTCTGGTGATCATACCCACATTTACAGCACACAGACTCATAAACAAACACGCACACATGCTCGCATACACTCACACACCCCTCCATGCATGCCGCTGGGGGGCGGAGCATCGTTAAATCAAGCACCAGCTTAAAAGCTAGAGTGTGAAAGTTGAAGCCCCGCCCCTCAGAGGGATCCACATCCAATCAGCGGCTTGGCTCTCGAATCCCTGTAGCCGTGGTGACCGTGATTATGGACGAGGTAGAAGGAAGTGATTTTTCCCGCTCAGTGTCTAACCTCTTTCCCTCCCTAGGCACTTGTTTAGATCTTTAAAGGCTGGATGGGTCGCGGCAATGTGGTGACAATTGCTGCAGGGACCCCCTCAGTTTCTCATTGCCCTTGCCTCATTGTGTCTACTTAGTAGATTGGTTTGTGATTGGTTTGTGTAATAGGAGTTGAAATGGAGTGCAACCCGTGGTTTCCCTCAGTTCCCTAGTAATATTTTTCTTACAATGTAAACTCGACATTAGAATGTGACCATATTCCTGTCACCTATCCAGTCCTTAGAGGGCTATACAAATGCTCTAACATTTCACATCTTTGATCCTGCAATGTTGAAAATACACAGCTCAGTAAAGATCCCGGCGGGGGAGGACGCTTTTCTGCAAGATCTGGTAATATCCCAGTCCTCTGTACAGTAAGTGAAAACTGCGATCTAATGTGTTTAAATTGGCTCTGAAGGTTCCTGGTTTTCATGGACGTAAGCAGCACCAGACAACCTTGCAGTAGGAGATGGAACATCTTTCACACTCTTGCTCGTGTACATGTGCCCAGCTCAGCTCATAGCTGTCTCTGTCCGTCTCCATTTCTCAAGCCTCTCACAGATAAAATTACAATATAAGTACTCTCTCATGCACCTCACCATATCCCAAATACTGTATTCACACTTGTAAAACATACACAGCTGTGCCCAGGTCTGTCTGTCTGTCTGCAGACACTGTTATAACTGTCTTGTCTGTTTGCCGCAACTGCATGACGTGCATGGCAGCACATGCTTTCTCATGTGGCGGTCCTGCCACCAGGCCGCCACACTCCTGCACATTAAGTCACAAGTGTATCTAATACACACAGGTATTTGTAAGCACACACACTCACTCACACTTGTGACTCCTGCTCTACAAGCACTCACAGGATTGTTTTCCACACACTGCACATTTGGTCCTGCTTCATAGTTCATATCTGTGTTAGTTTTTATTATTTTTGAATGTTTTTTGGTGTCTCCATTCCCTCTTGTCTTTGCCCCTCGCTCTGCTTCCTTTCTTCTCTCATCCTCCTCCTTGTGTGCCTCCTCTCTACTCTTCTCTGCACCTGTAGTCTCATCGTCGGAGCGCTGTAGTCCACTGCCCGAGGGTCGCTCCCGCTCGCTGCGCTCCACCCGCTCGTTCGGTGGCAGCTCTGTCACCGTGGTGAAGATGACACCGCTCTCTTTCCTCCCTGGAACACGCATCGTTAAATACCTTGGGATCATCAACATGTTCTTCATCAGAGAGACGACGTCGCTACGAGAGGTAGAAGCACTACTGTTCCAATAGCTCCAATGTCTTCAGCCGTCAGGACATCTGACAACCCCAGTGCAGACATGTATGTATATGTGGAACCTGTGTGTTTGTTTGGCCTCTGCAGGAGGGCGGTGTGAGCGGTTTTCTCCATTCATTCATAGCAGAGGTGTTTGCAATGGTTCGAGCCCATGTAGCAGCTCTGGGTGGCAATGCAGTGGTTTCATACAGCATGAAAGAGTGTGTGTTCATGGAGAATCCCAACAAGAACCAGGTACAGACACGCACACACATTTCATTTTCATCTGAAAGTTGTACATGTTAGAGAGATAAAGCTCTCAACATTTACCTGTTCACAGTGTATGTGAATCAGGCATCCTCATACCTGACAGCTAATAGTCTTTCTGTCTTGATTTCTCATCCAGGCTCAGTGTCTCATTAATGTCAGCGGTGATGCCGTCATCTTCGTCAGGGATACAGACCAGGAGGCCACGCCCCCTCAGATGAGCACCGGACTAACCTGCAATAGCGGAACAGATGGGGCGACGTGAAACTGAAGCACGAACCAGCAGGCTGTCTGCAGGAACACTCTCTTTGAGTCTTGCCGTCCAAATATGAGTGATTTATGTCTGCCTTAAGACTCCTAAAGGTTCCAAAGGTTAGGGCACAACCTAATTCAGAACAAGTGCACATATGCACACAATAAAACATACAGGCTATAGTAGTTTAGGGGAGCAAGATGTTTCTCTTTGTGTTTTTTTTTCTGTGTTTAAAGAGAGCATTTCTGCAGGAGTTACTGACATGGCTGTCTGGGAATTTGGTCTTTTGAAAATACTTCGCCGCTTTTCGGTTGGAACCATAACAGCCAAATATTCCCTCTCCAGCTAACCTTTGCCTGTGTATTAGAGCCGTCCAGAAGGGGGCACCCAAAGTTATGTTGCCATCCATTTGTGTGTGGACTGTGTTGCATTCCACTGGTGATGCTTCAGGCAGCTAAGACCAATCTCTGTCCATCCACAGACCATTAGAGTCACTAAATAGCCAGGGGCACATTGGTACAGCATTATGAATAATTTAATCTGATTAGATATCCCCTCAATTTAAACGTCTGTTTTACAGCGACATTGAAAGATTAAATGCCCATCTGTCCATCTCCCATCTCAGTGTGGCCAGACAATGACTATCAGTTGAGTATTGAGGTATATTGTTTGTTTCACCTTGGCTTGTGCCATGTTTTTTTTTTTTTTTTTATGGAAATCCACCTTAAAATTGACATTTTTTAAGCTGTGACCCAAAGAATTTAGATAAACGAGTGACCCCATCTTGCCATTAGTATTTGACAGTGAATTGGTGGCCAAGTCTGAGAATATTTGCTTTAATACTCCCAAATGAGATTGAACTCATGTTCACAATAATGGATCTGATTTGGAACAAGTACCTTGTGCTGATGGACAATCATACTTGACTCTGTCAACCAGTATCTGATTGCAACTGGAACTTCTCCAGAAAGTATCGAATAATGACATCAGATCACAGTGTTGTTTCTACCTTTTTGATTGACTTAATTTACATACATGGAGCCTATTCTAAAAAGGCCCAGATGAAAGGCATTATATGCAAATTTTATTTTCAGGTGGAATTTTCCTTTATGACAAACCAGGACAAACCAGCCATTACAGTGTAGTCCAATTACTGTACTTGACAAATGATAACTTGTAGAAATTTGAATTTTAAAATCGTCCTTATCTTGAAATGTTAACCCACATGTGTCTGGCACGAGTGTCAGATGTGTGTAAGTGGAACGGACATGCAATGTTAGCCACATAATGTTGCCTTTTTTGAGTATAGTACCAGGGATATTTCATAGGATAATGACATTGAGAGGGTATCATACTGACTGAATAAAAACAACTGTAGATATAGTAGCAACTAGATGGTCGATGCTCCATCTGCTGTTTTATAATCTGCACCTCTCCTAAATGACAACTCCAAAACAGAAGGTTGAAAACACAAAGGGGAGCGTAGAGCAGTGTTGAACTTCACTTCCATTTGCCAAGGTCCAGCATCGTTTTTATGGCACTAATTTTTTCAATCATAGTCCTGCTGTGTACTACTGATCTGTCCACCTTCAACATTGATGCCCAGTGCTGGGAAAAAAAAAAGACATCTAATAGTAGGTGCCACAAGAAATGTTATTCATGTAAATGTTCTCTAAAAATCATATTTTAGTATTTTTGTAACGATCTGAAATTATATTGGTGAACTTGCTGCTCATTTTGCATGTGCAATGAAGTCCTGATGTTTTGACTCATATTGTGTCAGAGGAGTAGCCTAGTGGTACCCTGAGTTTGTGATCAGTTTCCTATATTTGTCTATAAAACTTGAATGTACTGTACATACTTAGACCCAGATGCTTTCTGAATAGCAGCATGCAGACACCTATTGCCATGACTCTTTATGGTTGACTGTGAAGTCTTGCACAGTAAACTCAGTCAAACCAAGACGTGTACGCTTGTCCTTTCTTACTTTTGGGTATATTTTGTGTTTGCTTCTGCCTGCTTTATTATATAGTCTGCATCAGGCTGAGGTCACTATACATTGTGACATCCTTCACAGACAGAGAGTAACTGAATGTTGTGAAGCATACAATAAAAAAGATCATTTGCCTCAAGAGGATTTTTATTCTAACACATATGAGTAATGTATCCAGAATTTTCTTGAACTAAGGTAACCAAAGACAGGTGACTTATATTTTCTCAGCCAGCAGCAAAGGTAGGGAGTTTCTTAGTAAACAATTAATAGTGACAAAAGGGAATAATACTGTGGACTGCATTATTCCTATATCGATGCAATTAATTTCTCCACATGAATTCAGCTTTGGTCACTGTGAACTTTTTTGCACTTTAGTGAGATATGCATGTTTGGATGGCAATAAATAAATCTAGTTTTCACCATCGTCCGTGCAAGAAAATCTAAAGTGATATGCAGGAAAGCGTGCTTATGATTATGCTGATTTGCAGCATTTAATGAAAAGGTATGTAAAGCTGCAGCTACGCAAATCGTTCAGATGTGTTGTAAACATTTGCCAGTGCCATGGTTAACCAGATGGGGGCGTGCGCGGTACGGTCAGTGTCAAACATGCGTGGTCCTTTTTGTTTACGTTTGTAAATGGATTTTTCCACTTATTCCTGGCATGTTAAATATGAACTCGAATGTATCGCTCATTACGTATCAGCGTGTTATCAAACGTATGAAAATATGTGCACGAGCATGTACGGAAATCCTAAATCATGGCGTCACTGGTGGCTTCAAACAAAAGCATTTATCCAGAGTTAAATGATCACATGTTTTTGTTTTTGTTTTTTCCATCGGTTGTCCTGGCAAATGTAGGTTCAAACTCTCGCGAGTGCGGTTTGGGTTCAGGTCGGTGTTTAGATGGGACGGAGTCTGGCGTTGATGTGCTGAATCAAGCGCGCATGTGCGAGAGTGCGCGACTTTCGCAAATTTAGGGTTACCATCCCGACGCGGCCGGTCCCTGCGCGCCTCCTGATGTGAATCCCTGCTTCCTGCTTCCCGCCCCGCCACAAACCGCGTCGTCGTCGTCGTTATCCTGCCGCAGGGGCCAGAAGCAGCGGCGTCTCTCCGGCGGCAGCACGGCGCGGACATGGGGCACATCACCCTGCCACGGCGCATGTTTCTCTGGTGCATGGCGTCCATCTACATGTTTGCATTTGTTTCCCTCTACGTGCAGATCCCAGGTGAGAGACTTGAGCCCCGTCCTGCCGGTGGTGGAAAGAGCAGGATGTTAGCTTGTTAGCATGTTCACTCGGAGCCTGGAAGTTTCTGCGGGCTGCACGGATGGGAGTTCACCTTTTTTTGCCCGACCTGTTGCTTTTTGCCACCCCGAGGGCACACATAGTTTACCACCAGCTTCCCTTTCTTCACAGCTCGTCCTGGGCATGTTTTTTTAAGAATCAATGAAAGAGGAAGGGGTGCAGCTACAAAGGGAAATGCAGCCACATTCATAGAGAAGTCCTGATATTTACCTTTTACCTAAATGAATAATAGTAATAAAAAACAAACAAACAAACAAAAAACACCAGGCACCTTCAACAGGACTGAAGTCAGGTTGCATCTGAATCTGAATTACAGATTTCTAGCAGGTCTGTTCATGCAGGGCAGACAGTGATCCTGATGACATTAAGGGTGGTTTCACTCCAGCTTTGGGAAGTACAGACACTGGATCAAACCTGGTCTAGCACCTCACAGTGGCATACTGTGGCCATTTAATCACTGTATGGCTGTCCCTCACTTCATTGGCAAGATTGAAACAAAAACGTCTTAATTTGGTGCACGTGCAATAGCCGGCTGTATTACACTGCTTCTCTGAATCCTTGATGACAGTCGTGTTGTCTGTGCCTCTGTCTCCCCCCTAAATCTACATCCACAGCCTGCACAAACACATTAACTTGAAACATTTGCCTGTGCTGTCTTTTCTCGGTCCATTCCCAGGCCTCTACGGTAATGACGGTCTGTTGCCGGCGCGCTGGCAGCTGCGGTACAGCGGGAAGCCCCTGTGGGAGCAGTTCCTGTCCTCTCCCACCCTGCTGTGGCTGGGACCCAGGCTCGGACTGGACACACACACCGCCATGGAGCTGCTTTGCCTGATCGGAGCGGCTCTGAGCCTCGCCGCCGTGCTGGTGGACGCTCTCCGAGACAGCATTGTGTTTTTGTGCCTCTGGGTGTTGTACATGTCCTTGTGCCAAGTGAGTTTGCCGTATCAGACGTGCAGTTTTCTGTCTTAACACCTCCAGCTACTGTCATGAGTCTCCCAGATTTCATTCGGCCTATGTGTGTGTTGCAGGTCGGCCAGGTTTTCCTCTACTTCCAGTGGTGAGTGCTGTGGACGATATGATTGGTAGACCTTCTGAATGATCTTTTTCCATTAATTAACACACTGGTATTATGAATTGCATGTGGAGGTTTGGCACTTTGTTGATAGGGTTATGTCATCCTCAGACCACTGTGTGTGTCATCATCACAATCTGTGCTGCTGTGCTAACAAACCAAACGTCTAGTTGAACAATATCAATCCTCTGTCGTTCTTTTTTCCCCCCTCTCTCCCTGACTTGCTTGCTCTTCATACCCATTTTATGCCTCCTACTGATAGGCAAAGGATGATTCAGTGGCATAAGTTGATTCACTGGAAGAATTTCAACTTTATTAAAGCAGCGTGTTTTGCCACTCAACCGTCTTCAGGGTTATAATTCAATTCAATAATAAAAATTCAGTAACATTCAAGTAGGCTGGCAGCTCAAATGCATTGATTAAATTAAGTTGGAATTCTTCCAGTGAATCAACTTAGGCTGCAGAGTAGCAGCAGCAGACGTTTCCCACTAATGGCTCACAAGCTGTCCCGACCGCAAAGCTGTCCCTTTTTTAAATTAGTGGCACTGGGCTCTTTTATTCACCATTGCACTTTTGCTCAACAGGTATGTTGTCTAGGTGTCTGTGTGTTGTATGCTTTTTATCTATTTTTAAATGTCCTAAAATGGGGAGAAGCTTGTGACTCGGTTTATTTTATTATTATTTTTTAACACAAGTGGCAAATAAACTTGAGCTGAACTCCTTTGTGATGCCGCACAGGGACAGCTTGCTTCTGGAGACGGGGTTCCTCTGCATCCTTGTTGCTCCGTTGACGTTAATCCGAGGATCGCGAGGGGTCAGAGAACATGACGGCGTGACCTTCTGGCTGGCCCGCTGGTTGCTCTTCAGACTCATGTTTGCCTCCGGAGTGGTCAAGCTCACGTCACGCTGTCCTACGTGGTGGGGCCTTACAGGTGTGTGTGTGTGTGTGTACATATACAGTAAAGGGCAGATCTTGATCTTTTCATTCCTTCTTTCTTAACACTATGAGACAACTCAAATTGCCTCCGATTTGTATTATTTTTCTGGTCCAAATGCCTTTTTAAAATGTCAGAAAATTGGATCTATGACTTTACATGTGAATGCAAAGCATGTTTTCCCCTTGTTTTAGTAGGTTCAGACAAAGCATGTATACTGTGTGTTTACCAGCTCTGACGTATCACTATGAGACGCAGTGCATCCCGACCCCCCTGGCCTGGTTTGCCCAGCAGTTGCCCGTCTGGTGGCAGAAGCTGAGCGTGGTCGGGACCTTCGTCATAGAGATCGCTGTGCCCTTCCTCTTCTTCAGTCCACTGCGCCGGCTGCGGCTAGGGGCCTTCTACCTGCAGGTTTGTGAAAACGTAGCACTCTGTTCGTTGGTCCTTTGTAAACCAGCTGATCTTTTTGTAGCTGAGACAAAAAGTGCTGTGTTTTAAAATTTGCAACTTTTTTAAAAAAAATTTTTAACAAATGGCTTTATTTGCGTCTCTAAATCAACAATTGAAACACTTACCCAAGACTTTGAGTCGTGTGAAATGTGATGTTTTAGGTATCTCTCTACACATTTTCTCTGAAATCTGCAGTTATCAAGGAATTCATTCAGTCATTTTCACAGCCCTCAAAGTGTTTCCTGGTTATGTGCGTGGCGGTGTTGATTTTTTTGTGTGTTTTCTGTCCGGTGGGGTGTAGGTGCTTCTTCAAGTGCTCATCATCTTGTCTGGCAACTACAATTTCTTCAACCTGCTGACCTTGACCCTCTGTCTGTCTCTGCTGGACGACCAGCATGTGCACTTCTGGCTAGGCAAGACACAGAAAAACAACAACAACAACAATAATGGTATGGTAAACATAAATACTGCGCAACCTCTTACATTCAGAAAGTCTAGAAAAGAATGGAGGCTGAAATTGATAACATTCAGGTCTTGAAAAAAAATTGGTAACATTTCATTTTTTACCGCTGGAGATCCATTGTCATTCTCAGTGTCATGCTCTTTCAATAGTAATATTTCCCAGTCAATATAAACATAGTCGGCAACCACCAAAATCTACAAATCCAGTCAAGAAATTGAGGTCACAAAAAAAGTCTGGTATTTTCACATCGAAAATATGAACATTTATACACACACAGTTGTCCTCATGCAACATTCAGTGTATAGGCCTAAGTGGTTCGTATAGTCTGTCTCATACGGGCGCCTCCTTCCCCTCTCTGCTCCAATCAGAGTCCAGGCTGTGGTCGTGGCTGTGCTACCTGGTGGAGCTGGCTGTCTGGTCTCTAATCGTCTTTGGAACCATCGTATGTTTCGACCTCCAGGTGGACGTGGAAAAGAAGAGTGTCTCCTCCAGGACAGGTATGTGTGTGTGTGTGTGTTCAGGTGTATGCATTTCTCAGTATTTATGTTTGCATTCTGTGGTGTTTAAATGACACTTTCTTTACTGTCCTGGCAGTGTTTACATCCCACCAGTTTAACCAGTTTCTGAAAAGAGTCACTATCCCCTCTGTCTGGATGGGCGTCCTCTCTCTCACCTGGGAGATCATCACTTCCATGTTCAGGTATGACTTTCCTTTGTTTTGATTCTATGCCATCTTCTGGAGATTCCTGGTTACAGAGGACGTGTTTGTGAGCAACAGAAATAAGAGTAAAATGAAAGGTGTGTGTGTGTGTTTGTTTTTGTAGGTGTGCGTGCATCCAAGGCTTCCTGAGAAGGTTTTGGGGAAGTATGCAGTGGACCATTTTTGCTGCTGCTGCTGCTGCCATGTTCACCATCAGTCTGGTGGGTCATGGTCGAGCTTCATGTCATACAGCCGATGATACATGATGATACATACATGAACATTTTGAGTCAGTGGAGATGGGCAATATTGCTTTTAACTCAAATATCAGTTAACAAATGTAGATAATGTAATAGGCACACAAAAAGAAGATGCTGGGCACATTTATGACAGGTAATGCTTTTACTATTTCCACTTGCAATAAAAGAATATTTAAATTTCTAACCCAGTGGCAAACTTGGACAGCAAAATTTCAGTGTCATGCAATCAGAAAGAGGGAAATTAGTTGGGCGACCTACCCTCTATTCAAAGCAATTTGCAGCTGCAGATGCCTCAGTGTATGAGTTTGAGAATATTAAATTTTAATGTGAATTATGAAGAGTATGTGTTGTGATGAGCTCAAGCACTGCAAGCATTTTTACAGTCAGCGTAGAGCAGCATTACCTGCCTGCCTTCGTTAAACATGACTCATTTCAATCTCTATGGGAATGAAGTTAATCTAGCTGGAAATCTTAGTGTGTCTGATTACAAACTATGTATTTTTATTGATTTTTGTCCAGTGCAGTTCCCAGAAGTTGTCAGTGATCGGATTATTTTTCCCCTTTCTGGCAAT
>OMLB01050335.1:0-12854 GCA_900302555.1 Myripristis jacobus
TGGGAACTCCTTCAAGACTGTTGGAAAACCATTTCAGGTGACTACCTCTTGAAGCTCATGGAGAGAATGCCAAGAGTGTGCAAAGCAGTAATCAGAGCAAAGGGTGGCTATTTTGAAGAAACTAGAATATAAAACATGTTTTCAGTTATTTCACCTTTTTTTGTTGTGTTCATTCATAGTTTTGATGCCTTCAGAGAGAATCTACAATGTAAATAGTCATGAAAATAAAGAAAACGCATTGAATGAGAAGGTGTGTCCAAACTTTTGGCCTGTACTGTATATATGGTAGTTTTTTGCTAAAGACGTTTTTTCCTGTCTTTGAGAGAAACAGGTTGACTGTGGCCGGGCTGAGGCTGAGTGCTGACGAGCTGCACTGATGTGGTGGAGGGGCTCTGACCTGCTGTGTGATGGTGTTCCAGGGACTCTGCTGCAGGCGCGCTCGGTACTGAGGAGGAACACAAGCCCACACCTCATCTAAAGACAAACTCCTCCCCTCTGACAGCACCAGAGAGAGCACAACACAACATGAGGGCCATCAGAGTAACACCTGGAGCCTCTCTCACACTCACACACACACACACACACACACACACACACACACACTACTAACCCAGAGTGAAGGCTCGGAAGTACAGCACAGGCACACTGTAGCTGCAGGAGTAAAGAACGTGATATTCATATTGAAGCGCTTGGCTGCTGCTTTCTGCTGGGACCCTGCAAACCCAGTCATCTTCATCAACACCATCATCTTCAGCACCTGTCAAGTCATCAGCATCACCTGAGGCAGCCGGGGCAGGCAGGTCTGCCTGAGGGGGAAGAGTGGAAAATCAATAAGGTGCTAGACAGAAAACAATCAAGTCTGTGTCTCTATTTGAGCAACAAGCAGCTGCTTCTGCTCTGGCTTGTGAGCCTGCCTGCTACCTGCTCAGAGCACTTCAACCAAAACTAAATCACCTTGGAAGCTGAAAAGCTGCTTCCCAGCTGGAACCAAAAAACACTAGAACCTGAAGTGGGTGCTGTGGCGACAACAGGAGTGGCCATGTTATTCTACAGGGAAAACGGAGAGGATGGAGAAAAGCATACACTGGTCCATCAAATAAATGAAATAACTGCTTTGAATTTGGACATTTCAGGAGAAGATGGAGGGGATTACTTGAAAAGGTAAATAGTATCTCAAAATTGCTGAGGACTTGGTGAAGGCTGAGTTTATTACAATACAGGGCCAAATGATCAACAGTGTTCAGACGCTCCAAAAAGACCGTAACGTAAAGTGGTGCTGGCCAGGGAAACATGACGGAGTGCTATCAACTCCTCAGTGGCAGAGCAGCAAACCAGCACTGGGGCTGAATTCAGCCACAGCAGAGCTGGAGTCAGTGGCCAGTGACTCACTGACTCCTCTGTCATAATGGTTCCACTGCAAACTGGTGCAGTAAGTCGGTTCACTAGTTAGCCCCCTGCCTCCAAGAATCCTGAACAGAACTGGTGCAAGAAGCAGAAGTGTTTTGGTGAGGAGCCATCTGTGAACACGACAACTATCCCACTGACTGCAGGTCAGTAAAGGCTGCAAAACACGATCAACTGTCTAAATTTAAAGCCTTGAAAGGCCTCACAACTTCTTACATGTAGTTATTAATACTCTGTATGTCTTTTTAATTATGCTTCACTCCAAGATATTTAGCTGCTGCAGAGTTAAAATGTAAAACAAATGAATTCATGAGAAATGCCATGAGGTTTCATGGAAAGATGTGAACGGGAGTAGCAGTGCTGGCGGTTTGATTTTTTTATGTTCTATTACTTTACTGCACTGTTTTAAAAGAAGAAAGGGGGCAAGCCATTCAACAACTGTCCTTCTTTTTAAAAAAATTATTAGTCAGCATCAAACAGTTTTGGCTCCTGCCTTCAGAGTTCATCATCCTGCTGAAGGCAGCAGCCAAAAGCAGCCTTGTGTTAAATACAAGTCCACTTGCAGTGGACAGCTCTTCAAACGGCCTGCATTTCTTACTGAAGCCCCCAGCCACAGGCTCTGCAACGATTAGCCAAGAAACTACTGGGATTACTTGATCAGTCAACGATGACTTCATTGAATTTTATTAATAAAGTTCCAATTTTTCTTATTTATCGAATAAAAACAGCAAACATTTGCTGGTTAGAGCTACACAGACTCTAAGATTTGCTCTCCCTCTCCCTCAATAATAAAACCTTGGTTTGGGTTTGGCTGCTGGTCAAACTAGATATCTAAAAATCTAAAATCTCAAAATATCTATCGCATCTATCTATCTAATCTATAAAAAAACGCTGAAACATCACTACCTGGGCCTAAGAAGACGTAATGTTTTGTTTGTCAAAACATTGAAAACAAAACATTGTTTGTCAACATTTGAAATTATTATGATAATTATTCAAGTTTTATTTTCTTCTTTTTTTTCTTTTCTTCAACATTATCTTACTTAAATACTGTAAGGTCTGTTTAATTTGATTCATTTTTTTTTATGTTTTTGTAATTTACCAATTACTGATTTTTACATGAGACTGTGCTTTCAAACCTAAAAATTGCATCTTCATAGGCTAAAGTAGTGTTGTTGTTGTTTTTTTTGCTCTGAGAAGAAATAAAGAACATTTTATTCAGGGGGTTAAATAAAATCTATCAAAGAAGGTCATCTGTGGACAAGTTTTCAAAGGGTTAATCAATTCATTGAAAAAATGACCAATAAAATGTTGGTTAGCTGAGGGCCTCCAGGGTGTAAGGAGTCCAGTAAAGGTGGAAGTGCAGGAAGTGACAGAGTGCTGCACCTGTGAGGGTTCCTCTGGTCTCCCAGTGTGCTGCTCCGGAGCTGCACCGGATCCCTCCAGCTCCCGCTCTGGCCTGGAGGTGAAGGCGACTGTCCTCAGTGTGGTCTTCCTCAGGTAGCCTTCTGCTGAGCCCTGAACTCACACAACAAGTCCACATTGCTGAACAGGTTCGTGCAGAGCAGCTTGGCCTGTGCTGCTGGCTGAGTGCAGAGCTGCTGACCTGGCCTGGCTCCCAGCTCCAGCCGTCTCTGAGGCGCTGCGACTGCTGCACCAGGAGCCGGCAGCAGCGGCTGAAGCTCTCCTCGTCCAGGACACACCAGCTCATCTGGACAGCACACAGGCAGGAGCGACAAGCACCGTTACACCAGTTCTGTAAGGGATAAATCCTCTGTACTAGCTGCCCTTAAACCTGAACTGATTCCAGTGACAGCTTTTCATTTGTATTTATTCATCCTGTGTTTATCCAGGACGGTCCCACTGAAGCACGGGATCTCTTCTTCCAGGTAGTCCTGGTCAAGAGGGCAGCCAATGTGCCACGTTTCACATGAAAAGTATTCTCTTACAAGAAACAAGAGCAGATTGATATAACATCAAAGCCTGTAACACAGTTCTCAATAAAGACGGGACAGAGCCATCTGAAACATGAGCAAATTTCCTGTCAAATACGCTTTTATATGTCATATTTTTATATTCATATTTCTGAACGTTTTCTAAAGAGAATAGTGTTGCCAGATTTATATTATTCTGCAGTTTCCCTGACCAAGGCACATGGAAAGAAAAGGCAAGCTTACGCCACACCAGCATGGATGAATATGGTTCGTATTAGTATAGTTTTAGTAGCAGTAGAAGTAGGCCAATAGCAGCAGGCTAGTAATAGTAGTAGTAGCAGTACTACTAGTAGTAGTAATAGTAGTAATAGTAGTACTAGTACTAGTAACAGTAGTAGTAGAGGCACTAGTAACAGGAGCAGTAGTAGTACTAGTAACAGTAGTAACAGTAGTAACAGTAGTACTAGTAGTAATAGTAGTAGTAATAACAGTAGTAATAGTAAGTCCAGGTCAGAGCAAGCACTGACATTACTGGTCACACAAACAAAACAAACAAACAAACAAACAACACACTAAAACCAACAATAACACTGCACTGTGTCCATGCATGGAGACAGTGTGCAGCGTGTGAGACACTCACACACACTGGCACTGACCCCGACAGCAGCAGGAGCTCAGTCTCTGTATTCAATGAAGGAACTACAGTAATACATGCCAACTATTTCTCAAACCAGTGAATTTATGTAATATTTTCAAAGCCTTGACGTGAGTTTACTGTTTACATTATTATTACTTTTTGTAAGGTTTATTTGTTTTTTTTTTTCTCTACAGCATTACTTTGTGTTTTACTGTCTTAATGCTTCATCTATCTAAAGGCCAAAGAGCAGCAGCAGACGGAGGCATCATGTGAAGCCGTGCTGCTGCTGCTGCTGCTATCAACACTGCGCACATCCGCTCACTCCTTCACAATAACAGCCCTGCTAGCAGATGCTGCGGCTTTTGGTGAGCGGGACAAGCTGACATACCACAATGAAAACATGTTTTAACAGGATATTTGTAAAACGAAGAAAACAACAACAACAACAACAACAACACCAAATCCAGACGCTCGTTCTTTCCACTTTTAAAAAGTGTCGCCTTGTGAGGGCTCCCTCCTTCAGGCTTACCGCAGCGCGGCTCCAGGCTGATCAGCGGCGCCCAGGACTCAGTTATATTTTCATATAAATAAATTCACACGTAAGCGAACTTGTTTGGAGAAATAAAGGGTAGAAAGACGCATGTCAGAACACACAGAGCTCTTCTTTCCTTCTCTACGACACCCTACTTACTGGAAACGGAATACTAACAGCGGAGGAAAGGCACAACAACAAGCAGAGGCTCACTACCGGTGACGCATGTACGTCTTCCGGGTCACAGGAGCACGTCAGCGCCAGAGCCGCTGAGAGAGAGAGTGGCGTTAGCCGCGTCTCTGCCGCGGAGTAGGGGCCTGGCGCTAGTTCTTGTAGTTACAGATTACTGTTTGCATTAAAGCCTGTTAGTGGATTATTATCCACTAAATCAGTAGATTTAGCGAACGTCAATACATAGAGCAACACATCATGATTACCATGAGCAACCTATCAAGTGTATATTCCAGTCTCTCTTAATGTCACTTCATCCAGTTGAATTACAGAGAAGAGCTTCTAAAAGTGATTTTTTTGTGGGTAGGGAGGTAGATCTGTGGCTGGAGGAGGTGGAATGAGGAAATCCATTTTGGAGTACAAGCTAGTTGCAAATAATAATAAAGTTAGTATTACACAATAGGCAGGAGAGTTATTTTGTAAAATATGGATATTGATATGGCTTTAGAGTGCGTATTTGGACTTTTAAAAATTAAAGAAACACAAGTTATGGGTTGAGTGTTTTTAGATGTAGATTATGACCTGTCTGTGCTTTGTTACAGCTCTGCTGAGTTTGGATTGAGGGCAAAGGGACAGGGAAGTGGGATGAAAATATCCCAGCCAAACCTATATAGATGTGTCAAACTGTTTCTGCTCTCTCTCTCTCTCTCTCTCTCTCTCTTTCTCTCTCTCTCTCAGTGGAGCCTGAAGACAGCGCCCTCACCCTGAGTTTCAGCTCCCTGCAAGCCCTTTTCTGTTTCTTATTTTTTAATAAACCAAACATGTTCAAACGTGTTTGAATATGATTACCTCACATACTGTATGTTTTGTTTCTCCTCTCCATGACAGTGGAGAAACCATACATTTGTACTCAGAGTGATTGCAGCATCCATGCAGCACAGTGCATTCTGGTGGAGACTACATGCAGGGACAACACGGAGGACAAGGCACAGACAAACTGCTGGACAGTTTGTCCAGTTGGAGTTTATTAGAGATTTATTTAGTGAATTAACTGCAGTATATAAGTGCATAGTAACATGAGAAAAGATACCGAAAATACATATTGTGTCAATGTATATACTGACAAGTGCATAGTTTATTTTGGCTCAGAATTAGATGAATCACTGAGCTGCTCAGTATACATGCCTACAAACACATGTTGACTTGCCTGGCATCATACACATCATGTGATGTTGTATTATTATAATGAAGACAGAGCATGTAGCTGGTTGTTCTGTCAAATCATGAGACTGTTCCTGGTTACAGCCACTGATGATTTACTGAACCAGCTCATGGATCATTGCTCTGCATCTACTGGACATCTAATGCACTCGTATAGGATTGCACTATGTGCTTTAAAAATGTGAATATTTAGCAGAATGTAGCAATTGCAGTTTCAACTGATTTGGTCAAGGAGGGTTACCTGTATTTTAACCAAAGTAACATGAGCCTGAAGTGTGTCCACAGGGCAGACAGCATAACACCAGCTGTTCACACTAACCCTGGTATATGTAGTGCATGCTTTCAAACTGGCCAACACGAACTCCTGGGACCGAGCTGAGGGCTACATGAGTCACGTGACGATCACGCAGGTTGACGCGACTCTCTCTCTGTGCGGCTCTGGTCACTGTCAGCTGCTGACTCTTCTTCTATGGTGTTTAACTGCGCTTAGTAAACAACAGACAGGTGCGTTACCGCCACGCACTGCTCTGGAGTCTGGACAGAGGAGGCGTGCGGACTGACGGCAAACATCAGGCAATGGAAACGACTCTGTTCATCAGCCGTGTCTTTGATACTGCAATGCATATTTCATATTTGTCGATATCTGTGAAATTATTCCTCTTTAACTGTAAAATCAGACCTTATACCACCAGTGTCCTTAAAATGTATTTGTTAAAGCACATATGATCAGGATAATTATTTCCTGATATTTGACTCATCCAAACATATCTATATCTACATCTATATATAGATATGTTGATTTCTTAAGAATAATATAAATTCTGCGCTGGTAGTGTGTGGGCTGTTGTTTCTGATTATAACCACTAGGTGGCAGCAAATGCAACATGATTCAAAATTGCATACAGTCCCATAATATATACAACACAGTAGCTACCATCAAGTTTGACCTTATAGTATCACACACACACACACACACACACACACACAAAAGTTGAGACTTCAGTGGCAAAGGATGGCAAAACAAGCCATTTATTGAAATAATGCAAAAGAAACTAAACATGAACACTTTTTTCAATCAAGCAAAATGTAACAGTTTCCACGTCGAAAAAACAGTCAACACGAAAAGTCTCCGCAAAGATTCTGCCCTGGTTTCATCAGACAGTTCTGTACCCAGGGCCAACACCAAAGTAGGCTTTTTTTTGTTTGTAATCTTTTGTAAGACATAAACCGTAAGACAAAAAAACAAAAACTGAATTCCAACACATTGCTTTTTGAAATTATACATATATGTGTATGTGTGTGTGTGTGTGCATATATTTATATGTGTGTGTATATATATATATATACACACACACACACACACTTTTTTCTTACAGCATTTATACATATTCCAGAAAAAAACAAAGCAAGTACCACAGAAGAACTCTATCTGTCAATCCAAATAAAACAAAAGTAAATGAAAAAGAAAAGAAAAAAGGAAGAAGAAAAAAGAAAAGGAAAACACATCATGTAGACAAAACTGAAGCAAAACATGGTCATGATGCAGCCGGAACAATACAATATTGTCATAGTAATGCTGACAGAGAAGCAGTGGGTTTCCTGTTTAGTGGGAGACACTGGGGGATGAAAAGATCAGGCTGCTGGACTGGAACATGCTGCCACAGCCCTGACTTCAGACCAGGGGCAAGAAAAGGGGAACAGTTTTGCTACTGGGGCTGGGTCTTCACTTCCAACTCAGTCGAACTCAGGGACAAGACTCCCATCAGAGGTCAAACTCTGAAAACTGTTGGGCCATGTTCGATTCATTAAAGACGAAATCCTCCCGCGGATGCTTTTCCACTGCAGTTCATTCCAAAATATTTCCAGTTTTCCTACATCTCCCATAATGACCTCTGACAACACTCAGAGGGGGAGTCACTTTGTTGCTCCTGGTGTAGAGTGTGGATACTGAACCTGAGCCCATCGGGACCTGGCGGGACCTGACAGGTTGGGCCAGGTTTGGGCAAAACTTTAAAAATTATGTTCAGGTTTGGGTTGGGTGCGGTAACGTCTGTGTTATTGTAGTGAAGTTCTAGTGTAGAATAAATAAAAATGATGGATCTACTGTCTGTTCTGCGCAACTTCCTGTACAGTGCTGGAGTTTACGTGATGACACTGAAGGCAACATGTAGGCTATTTCAGGCGGTAAATGGAACCTATCGACAGAGGACAAGCAAAATCTGGGGCTCAGGTTGGGTTCAGACACAAAAAAACAATGGCTGTTGGGTTCAGGTTGGGCTCAGTTACTATGCTCCTGTCTCGGGCCGGGTTCAGACAAAATGTGGCCCGATCTGCACTCTACTCTGGTGATGCCATTTAGCTCAGGGGGGGTTGTATTTTGTTTTGCCTCAATATTCCACCAAGCAGGATTAGTGAGTTATCCAGATAACTAATTTTAATTTTGTGAATCTTCATTTGGTATGAGCTCTTGGTTTCAAATCCTGCTTTATTATGATCTATATTGTTAAGCTGTTTTATGTCACATTTGTTATTTATTGTGTCAGTTGTCTTGTGTATGTTTATTGCTCTGGCTGCAAAACCAATTTCCCTGAGGGGACAATACAAGGAATTGAACTGAACTTTAAAAAGTGTCAATGACTGTTGTGAAATGTTGTCTATTGTTAGCAACCACCATCAGGAACAACTGGATCATTATTCTAGACCCGACTTTTAGCCTTTGTTTTACACATTAAAATCATTATCACCAGGATATAGCAGCATCTTTTCCACAGGCTAACACAGGCTATCTGGCTAACTTTCTAATCCTGCTTGGTGGAATACCCTCCTGTTTGCTAGCCTATATGTTTGTGATTGCAGCGATTTTTTTTTTTTTTATAATCGTGGCGTCTTACTGAAAGCTAAATGTCTTGTGACTGCACTGCATATGGTCGATAGACCAAATTCGCAATTGTTTTTGTTTTTTCATTTCCGGGTAGAAAATCTCCTCACATGCAAGTTCATCAGTGAGGGCCAAATGGGGGCGAAGAGCTGAGATGTAATTTCAACTCGAGAAAAAAAGAGAAACCTTGTTGTGATTGGGGGTGTCATGTAAAGGCGAAGAGTGGGGCCGGATTTTTCAGATTTCTGAAATAGTATCACATTTTTCAAAATGGGTGAACTATCCCTTTAAGACTTCTCAAGACTTTTTGAGGTGCTGCAGATGTCCTATATAAGTGGGTGTCGTCTGAAGTGAAAGTGAAGATTTCCCAGCAGTGTTTTTGTTGTTCGACACACCGAAGCAGAGCTGCATTAGACATTTCAGGTGAGGAGGGGGTGGGCGGGGTGCGGCAGACAGACACGCAGAGAGTCAGTAGATGCTCGAGTGAGACGCTGCACTCACACCTAAATATGGCTTCAGGCCTTGAGATATGTCACCACCATGGACAGACCCATACAGAGACAGACAGACACACAGACAGACAGAGGATGGGGTTTGATGGAGGGAGACGGTTGGAGTCAAACTCTGAAATCCCCTTCATCCCTTCATCAGTGAATACTCAGTGAATAGGTGAGTGAAAAGCAATGAGTTATCTTCCCAAGAATTGCTTTGAGGAATCTGACAGAGAGAGAGAAGAGACAGCAGAGAGAGGTTGAAAAATACAGAAGGAAAGCTGAACTGCTTTAAAAACTAAGAGCTGAGGCCATTGACAAGGTGCTTTTAAAACGCTATACAGTGCTGACTGATGTACTGCAGAAGCACTGCTGGAGTGTGTGAGTGTGTGTGTGTGTGTGTGTGTGTGTGCGTGTGTGTGTGTGGTTACAGGAATGTAATAGTAAAGGTCCTGATACATAAGTGTCATTTTTAGGAAATGTAGAGGGCCAGTTCAGCCTTAACCTCCCTTCCACCCCTGCATTACACTGTAGTATCTATGATACCATTCAATAGGGTGATTTTATTAGTACTGATTTCAGTGTATTTTAAAGGACCATCCCAGTGATTTTGAATGTTTGGCCCATTAATTATGATTTACCCAAATTTTATTTTGTAACAAACCATTTTGCAAATCCTTCAGTGAAACAAAATATTTCACAACATATAATCTTTGATTATACGTATGTGTATATAAAATCCTTCAATTTTGAATTTTTGGTTAAAACCCACCCACCTTGTAATTTCTGCTTCTGCAGCTAACAAAGTCATCAACATTCATAAACCACAGAACTGACAATTGGCTGTGAAAAGCAAAAGTTTCCCCAAGAACTATTTTCCTTGGTGGAGGGAGTCTTTTACTATGCCCAATTTCAAGTCATCAAAGCACAGCAGTGCCACTACTGTGGACGACTTTATTATGGTGATGGAATACTGGAGTGAGGAAAGTTGGAAGTCTCTGAAAATGTATTTTCATATTGTAGTGCAATGAATGGAAACCAATGGCTGGATAAAAGAAAAATGATATCAGAGTTCTAAAATACGACAGCTTCTCCTGGGAAAGGAGAAATTTATACATTTTTTACACTAAACATGCAAAAATCACAGGTATGGTCCTTTAACTGAGCTCACTCTACAAACTCAGAGTGATTTGGAGTAGGGGAAAATCACTGGTATGGTCCTTTGTGTCTCAGTTTAAACGCTGTTTCAGAGAATCACAGTACTATTTCATTACTCTTTGTCTCATTGGATGATTATATGGTCTAAATGTTTCTTGTCATTTCATCTTAACTGGTTCTGAATGGAGGGTTTTGTTGTGTCAGCGTCTAAATTCTGACCAAGAGAATTTCATTTGTATGGATTGTATGTATGTTTCAGGATTGCATTACAATTGATTTCAGTGGAAAGTTTTAGTGTCACATAGTTTAAACTGCTGTTTAGCGGACTTTCAATCAAACTGCTCTTCGTGCAGAGTTTTAGTGTCAAGCTGAGAAAGGCCATTCCCCCCAGGCAGAAACTGTGCTGTTCCCAGTTTCCAATCACCATCTCTGTGAGCGCTGTTATTGTTGTAACTAAACTATTAAATGATGATGATGATGATGATGATAACAACAATAATAATAATTATTATTATTAATAACTATTATTATTAATATGTTTTTTTATTCTATTTGCATTAAAGGGATGGTAAACTAAAATGTTCAATTTTTCATTAAAATGTTTTTTTTATTGTCATCATTGGATGTAGAGAACATCATGAAACTGTGAGAAACTGAATGTTCAAACTATCTGAGCAGAATTCCAACACGAGTGTTTCCCGTGGCATTCTATTCTTGACCAAGTTTAAAAGCAACTAAAACATCGTTCACTAAAACTTCCCACTGACATTGACTGAGTGATATCCTTTTTTTTCTTGTTTTAAACTACAGGCCAACATTGATCCACCTTATTAACAAACTGAAATACTGATTTAAGCCCATGGCATTCTATGTTAGATGTGCATGTATGTGTATTTCTGTAGTATCAGTCTAAACCACTCCATGTCAATGTCCTCTGTCTCTTCTGTCACTCACAATCATAACACACTCCAGTGCTTTGATATAGCATTTGCAAAATCTAGCTGAACAAGAGCTTAAGTTGAGTGAGTTGAACGCCATCAGCATTTCAGAGCGTCCAGGTTTCTCAACATTTTGCACTTCAGTTTAGTAGCCTGTGTCAGCAGCTTCACCTGTTTCTTGTGCCTGATAAAGTTAATGCTGATTTGCTCCATTATATCCTTTACAGTCCCCTACAACAAACATCAAGAAACTTCTGTAAGTTCATTTAGCTGATTTCAGTAAGGTCACTCATTGTACCAGCATTGCTGATTTTCCAAAGTGATTGCTATTTTTTTTTTTTTTTTGGACAGAGTTCAGTATCTGTTTTGCAAAGATGTTGGGACTGTATTTTGAAGCCTATTTAGAGTGAGACATCAACATTGAGAAATACCCCCCTCATGATGAAACGGTCCCTTTATGGATACTTGGGACAGTCATAGTGCCGTCGTTCTGATTCCAGTTGTTCAGGGTAGGCTGCCTTTCTCAGTAAGTTTTAAAGTGTCCATAGAGAAACAGGTAATAAGCTAGCTAGTTTTCGTACCAATCCCCTCTACTTTTCTGTCCGTTCAGGCTGAAAAATGGTAGACGTTTTGTTCGTCTGACTGTCCATATTTTTAGCTTGTATTCTTTAAGTCTCTGTATTAATTTTCTTCTAAACATAAAACAGAGATTTTCAGTCCATCTCCTCATTTGTTCATCCATTTCTAAACATTTTTGGTGTGTTTAATCATCCAGTTTCTTTTAGACCTGTGAGACTCTCTTCCATCATTCTGCTCACATCCATCTATTTGTAATCTATTTGCAATTTTCAGTTGAGCTTCCAGACCCATCTTGCTAAACCTGTAAGACTGTCAGGTCCATTGGTCCAACCATTCTGAAATGTAGGAATGTCCTTTATTTTCGTCCACACAATTTTCAGTCTTCCTAAACATGCGAGACTTTCTGTGTCTCCCTCGCCTGTTTGATGCTGTACAGCCACTTGATGACTCTTGCATTGCGCTCCACTGCTGAGATGCCATATGGAACACGCTCCCCAGCTTCCTCCTCCTCGTCCTCGCCCTCCTCCCCGTCTGACAGCCCCTCGTTGGAGGAGCGCCGCGACCTGTCGCAGTCGGAGGAGATCATAGATGCTGATCGGAAGTTCAAGCTGACTATGTCCGAGTTTGCCCGGGCGAAGTTCTCTGGCCCAACGGCCTCCAGTTCTTCAGGGTCAAGACCACAGTAGTTAAAGAAACGCTCCACATCGGCTCCAGCCCGGGCATACCGATCTGACAGGTCCGATTTGGATCGATGTAAAGAGGGGCGACGGGCCACAGAGGAACCAAGTTCAAGCTCCAGGTTTGGGTCATTGGAAGAGTTGGCGGGGTCTCCACGATCGCAAGGCAGCGACTGAGGGGTGGTATTGTCGCAGAGAGAGGGGGACGGAGCTGCGCAAGGAGGAGGCAATGAC
>OMLB01050340.1:0-16655 GCA_900302555.1 Myripristis jacobus
AACAAATGTAACCTAACGAGGAAGTTGAGCGCAGAGTAGTTGGTTGCTAGGCAACGCTCTGTCCGTTTCCACTGGCGCAGGGATATTTTGTGCTGCGGTCTGCCAGCGGGTTACACTGATTTTACAACGGCATGGAACGCGGCTCAGCCAATCACATTTAAGGACGGGAAGCAGCCCTTTGATAATTTCAAATAATAACTCGCTCTCGTGACAGTTGTTGCCAGTTGCCACGTTCAGTTTGTCCAAACAGGGAGGCTGAGAGACAGAGAGAGCTGCTGATGGTGACACAAGTTTAACGGTAATGTTAAAAAGTTGAAGCTTTTTTCTCCTGTACCCAGGTTGCTTTTACTGTAAGGAAGCCACAATAAATTCATTATCAAAATTCTAACTGCTCACTTTGTTAAAATACTTTTACTTTTACTTAAGTACAGGAAATATCAGAAAATTACTTTTGATACTTAAGTACAGTAAATGTCAGGTACTTTAAGACTTTTACTCAAGTAATATTCTAAAAGGTGACTTTAACTTCTATCAAAGTCATTTTCTGGTAAGATACTTGTACTTTTACTCAAGTATCGCTTTCAAATACTTTATACAAGACTGGAGCTGACGTTCATTAGTGAAAGTCTGCTCCCTCGTGAAACCCTCCTGTTGGTCGTATTAGAGGGTTGGAACAAGCAAACGGGACTTACTGCAGAAAAGAAATGAGCTTCTTGCTACACACAGGATACTCACATTTGTGTAACTGTGAAATATTTCCCTTGTATCAAGATACAATATCTGTCTGCGCTGCTGTGTATGGATTTAAGGATGGCTGTGCTGCTGTAGGGTACCTGTTTGTGAGGGAAACAGCAAATAGTATCAGGGGAAATGTAAAAGGCTCGCTGCTCCTTTATTAATGTTTACATGTGGAGGAAGAGCAGTTGTATTTGGCATATCATTTTGTTATTTGGGGATTTAAAAGTTATACTTCCTGCCTATCTTTAGGTACTTGTTTAGATTTGTACATTGGATTTGTACAGCATGCAAGGATATTTTGAAGATTTGTTCTTTGAGATCCTTGCCATATCTACAGTTTATTTTATTTTATACAGGAATTTCTATGAAGTTAAGTTTCTTTAATGTCAGATAGCAACAGCTCACCTTTCTGATTCTCATATGCCAAACCAACGTTCATTTCCATGACAAAATTATCAAACAATCTATGGCAGCCATTTGTTTTCTGTGGTTTGAACTCGAGGGAAATCCAAAGTTTTGGCCTGTAATGAAAGAAACCATTGATTTCCTCAAATTCCCACAAGTGCAAAAACATTTATGTTGTAAGCATGCCATTATGCATGCCAATGCTACCCTCTACAAGGCTGAGGGAAGTTTCATGAGGAATTTTCTTTTTTATACGTGCAAGTACTGGATGTAATCCAGTTGTGCCTAGAGATAGTCAAGTGGTGAATTCCCCTGGCACTGGCACCACAAGTGTGCTGCTGATGAAATACTACCACAGCTCTCTCTCTCTCTTCTGTCTCTCTTGCTGTCTCCCCGCCTGTTTTACAACTAAAATATATGATCCAATGCTCTCTCTCTGTCTCACTCCCTGTCTCTTTTGGGGGGTATGTCATGGTTTTCAATGATTTTGTGTGAAAATATCACCGTCAAATCATGTCAGTTTGAGCGTTTAACTTGAGGGTGTCAGACTAACTGTGTGTGTCACAAAGAAAAAGGGAATTTATGTAAAGTTCACATCTCAGCCCTAAATCTAAATCTCACCCCAAGATGTAAATGCTGTAAATTTTATTAACAGAACATAACATCTTAGGACACCGAGGATGGGTGCACAGTAGGAACAATGGAGTACACTATATCCCTGCGGTCCTCTGACCTACTCTTACATCTAGAAATACACCAAGTGAGTGCAAGATGAGCTTGGAAGGGCAGAAAGGACAACTTGTGCTGTCATGGGAAGAGGGTACATAAGACTGATTGGCTGTGGCCTGGCAGGGAACGCTGATGCTTGTTCTAAGGTTGTAATGTGCTTTCTCTTGATGCAGCAGGATCAATAAACCCCTTAAAATACAACAATTGTATGCACACTCCTTCCAGAATTCAAGAACTCCCAACAGGACACACCACTTGGCGAAATGCAATCATGTTTCCTTGTATCCGCTGAACTCTGAGCACAGAACAAAGAAACACGGAACAGACAGCGCCTTGCCAAGGGAAATTTTGTTGTTACGTTAAAAAGACCGGTTGAAAAAGAGGTAGCCTATCTGGTGCGCGATGAAAGGATCCGAGAGTTGTGAAAGGACGCTTTTGCTATGATGCTTTGCTGATTCTTCAAGGCTATGGAAGGAACAGCCAAGAGCGGTGACACCACACAGACCCTGACATGCATTGCCAGCTCTGAAGGAAGATATTTGAAGAGGAGAGAGAGAAAATGAATCTATGTCTTTGACAGTCATCAGTGGCGTCTGATGAATTGGAAGGCAAAAGGCACTCACAATGTCAATATCATTGCACTCGCAACATATTTGGAGGAAAATAAATGTCTCTCAAACCATCACATATGCTTATTGCATCATGTGATCTTTGGATGCAAGATCCATGTTACATTAAGTCCAACTGCGTAAATTACTAATTGCTCACTGTCCAAATGCATTTACTTTTAAGGCTTTATAGAAAAACACTAATAAATAAAGATTATATATGTCAAACCATTAGTCTTATAGGTTTCACAATGAGCCTGGACCTTAGGCTAGTAAAATCAATGTTGTTATGGACACACTTGGGGAAAAAATGTTTATTTTTACTGTATTTGCATGTTTGATCAATTTGTACTTCTGTTTTTTCTGATATGAATCTGTTTTATCTGTTGCTGTTGATAATATTGTTTTATAGTGTGCAACAGGCAGTGTAACTTTTTCTTTTAAACCACTAAATGAACATTATTATATTGATTATATGCAGATCAAAACTACTGTGTACACAAAGATGCATCCAAGTGTGTATTTTGTTCGCTGCAACAACATGGGCAGGTATTTGCAGCTCAATGGAGGGTTACATGCAAAATATATCTGCACCTTGGGATTACCGTTTTAAATACATTTCTGAATCGTCACCCGCTAAACAGCAACATGGGAGCAAGAGGCATAAGGTTTTTGCTCATGGGTGGTTTGATAGTGGACTGTGAAAAGACTTCTGCTGCACTTCCTCTGGTGATATTTCCCCTGACTGTGTGTGAATTTGAATCAGAGGCCTCCCAGTGACAGCTCACTTCTGTAATAATCAAGCTGCCACCACCTTTACAGCCAGCCCGGTTGCATCTGCCGGACCTGTTATACCTGATCTCATTGGAGACTTCCTTCTCATATCGGGGTCTGTCGCTGATCTTGCAGAGGAGAAGCCAGATGAAAAGCAGTAGGAGGATGACGAGGAGCACAGAACCCACAACGGTGCCGACGATCACCGCCGCTCTGTTTGGAGCTGCAATGCAGTGTCAACAACAAGCAATTAGTCTCTCTCTTACAAAATGTGGCACTCATTTAATTAAAGGAGAACGCTGCGCTGTCTAACAGTCAATACTTGCGGTTTGTGTGATCGAGCACAGCACACACTGAACTTGGCATGACAATGATCAGCCCCAAAGCCAAAAATGTGAAAATCAAGACTGGAGGCTATGATGCTGACAAGATGGAAGATCTGGATCTGCTCCACAGGTGAAGTGCAGGCTCACTTTGTGGATCCACAGAGTGCTTGTTTGAATCTACATCCGGAGGAGATTTATTCTATTGGAACGTTATTCTGAATCAGAGAATTCACTCGTCTCCCCAGACACATCCTGCTGGTACTCTCACAATAACCTTTCCTGCCCTACAAAATTCATTCCTTGTGAGGCAGCTCCAGTATTTGTCTGCTTTCTGGCTCTTGGATAGAGTTGTGCACTTATATTAAATGGACTGTCCTTGTTCAAAGCAGTGGTTCTCAACCTTATTTTGCTCTTGACCCCTTAAAACAAAGTGGTGCTTTCAAAGTGCTACTTTCTCACGGTTCCTCGTCACAGGCGGCGCGTGCAGAGCGGTGAGCGGCTCAGCGAAAGAATAATGTTCAGGTTGCTTCGTTTGATGGAATATCAGAGGAGGCACAGAGGCCGACGGTGCTTTTTTCCACTGTGCGCCGCTGGAATAAAAATGATGAGTTGCTTTTGGACACGCATTACTAGAACTGCCAACATACAAGTCAGTCATTTCAGCGTCTCAGCAGTTTCTCTATGAGAAGTGCAATGAGGCAAAATTGGCAACACAATAACAATAATGAAGACCGGAGAATAAAGGTGATGTTTTCAAGGCGTAGGTGCTTGTGTGTGCGTGCGGATATGTGTGTGTGTGGGTGTGTGTGTGTGTGTCCTTACGTTTGTGTGCTCTCAAATTTATCCTACACTGTTCAGCTCCCACAGCGTTGGTGACTTCACAGAGATAGATTCCTGCAAAGCTCTGCGAAAGGTTTCTAATTTCCAGCTGTCCGGTTACACTATCTGAGGATAACAAGAAGCATGCACACACACACACACACACACACACACACACACACACACACATATCCCAGACACATCCCAGACACAGAAATGATAAATGAATCAGATGAGAATGTGTGTGTTCTGTCATAGCCATTGAGACTTGCTCACACAACATCACCTATTACACACACACACACACACACTCTCACACATGAAGCATGTTCTCTTTGATATGTAGTAGCTTGGTGACATCAGCAGAGGTCAGACTTACTCTGTGTGGCTATAGCAGGGATCGGGCCTCCCCCTTCTCTTTTCCACATGTAATTTAAGGGAGTGGAGCCTTTTGCAGAATTGCAATGCAAGGAGACAGCTTCCCCCAGCAACTCTCCTCCCTCCACCCAGCACTTAGGCACAGAGGGCTTTGCTGAAACGATATAACATAACTGGATAATTTCACAGTGCCCTTTCCATTTCGTTTATTGGCAAGGAATAGCTTTATTCTCTATAGGGTAAAATGTGAAGGCTTAACTACCAATTTTCTGCCTGTAATAACACACGTCAACGTAGATGGGTGATTACCACCATTTGATGCTTTTTGGATTCAACTATCATAAAAAAACATGTCATAAAAGAAAACTTAAGATGCATCCAAACCCCGTGCATGCTATATTATTTGCCAAGCTTATGGGTACGTTTATAAAAACGGCTACCATAACATTTATGAATTAAAAATGGCCGGTTTAAATGTAGAAGGACAACACTGAGTTCTTGAAGAAGCAAAAAAAAAAAAATCCTTTAAAGGCAGAGAAGTTGGTGTGGTTCATTTCAACCATATCAATTTGGCAGGAAAGAAAAGTCAAATTAAACACATGCTGCGAAGGGAATGGGGTTGCACTTGATACAATCATGACCAATCACAAGTATTTCATAAGCTGTTACTTCATAATGACTTAAGAAGAAAATCAGTTTGCAGTCATTGTTTTGAAATGATTGGTATTTAGCTGATATGTTACTTTAACATTCACAAATGACTTATAATTATAAATATGTTTTAACATTGTGTTTACCACTTGTACAGCATTAATTGCTTGTTAATGTGCAGTAAATGTGCAGTCACAGTAGATGGTTGTTTATTTACTTTTTGTTAATAATTTACAATTCCTTAAATGATTACTAATTAAAAATCTCTAAGATATTTGTGTAGTCCCTAATTGAACATTGAAACTGTTCACCATATGCAAATATATAATTTGTGGAGTACCTGCTTCCAGTTGTTTCCCACTTCTTTTTTTGTTCCCCAAAAAATTCATGTATTTCATTAACCATTTCATAGTCATATATACAATTTTATGAAGGCCCATATAAAGTTCAAACTGTTACCCTAAATGTGTTAATGAATAATTTTTTTAGTCATGTAAAAAGATTTCTGCAGCCCCTAATAAAGTTGTAGCTCTGGTTAGGTCCGGGGTGGAGGTGGGAGGATATAATACTAAGCAGTGACAAGAATAAATCAATATAAATACAGTCATCATTATAATTAATAATTACTCATTGATTTCCGACCAGTTGTTTTGAAACCAGAGGAGTGTGTTTATGGTCGCTGCTATGCTATTGATTTTTGGAGCCAGAGCACCCACAGCAAGTCAAAAAGTGAAGCCAATGCCATCAAACTCATGTAGCACACAGATTTTAAATAACAGCACACCAACTATTAAAGAGCTAGACTTACAAAACAAAACACAATCTGGTCTGTTAAGGCTACACTTATTTGCAATGCGATGAGGGCTAAGTCAGCGGAGGCGAGCAGCTATAGCAGCAAAGAGAAGCCGATCAGCTGACTGTCTCTGTCATTTCAGGACAGCACGTTCACTGTTGTCTAATAATAACCCCTCAACGGCTATGCAGTCTATCAATCAAGGACCACACACCACTTGACAAAAGCCAATGTCATAATTATTTCTAATATTGCTAAAAGAGACACATCAGAAGAGTGACACTGAAACCATTGAGGGAAAGCTGAAGGACTCATTGAGACTCATTTACTGAGATTTGCACTGAGGTGGGCAGATTATCTGGTAGATCTGCTGTCTGCAACTACATGGCTTTAGAGGAACGGTCTCTGCAGTCACCTCAGCTCACCTGGGGTTTTGGCAGTGGAAGGACCACAATGCCCTCTTCTTAATAAAAACCGTCTTGGATTTCAGATGCATCTTAATTGCAAGTCCTATATGGCCTTTAATCTGATAGAATATTCAGATTTACATGCATAGATGCCTTAGACCACTGCACATTTTACTCCGCCACATTTTGCAGTTCAAGCTATAATTTTCTTACAATAATTTCACTTTGTCTCTCTTGTGTGGCTTTGCTTGTGCATCACTTTGTCCAGTTTAGACCCTGGATCAACAGATCATCAGCAAGCGTAGGATCTGGAGATGTTTCCATGGGCAACCATGACAAGTTACAGGTTATTTGCTGGAATCTGATTATTAGGTGGTGGAACTTTAGGAGGAGCTAGCTGGGCTGTTATCTGACTGGTCCAAGTGTGACTGACACAAAGCAGCCAGTCAAAAACAAACAAACAAACAAACAAACCAAAAAAAAGAACAACCGCAAAACATTGCAATTGTAAATTGTACAAAGGGATGCATGTCCTGATCAGTATTTGGCCAGGATGACCTGAATGCCTTGTGTGCACAGTGCAACAAACGACATACTGGTGATGCAGTGGGAATGCCGCCGCTGTGCCTGGGAACAGAGCAGGATGTAGTGGGAAAACACCTCCTCCCAGCAGCTGCTGCAGTAGCAGTGGCCAGAGGAGGCTGCATTTCACTAGCAGGTAGAGCGGACTGAAGCCGCCCCCTGCTCGCAGCAGAAAAAACGCCAAGAGAAAAAAGTGCCAGAGGCTGATATAATCTGTCAACAAGCACGGGTTAAAACAGGTTAATTAAATAGCCTGATGCATAACTCTTTTGATGTTACTGACTCGGCTTTTAATTGAGGTTTTACAATATTCAGTGGAAGCCCGTTAGAAACACTGATCTAAAATTTACAAAAAATCTACAGTGGTTAGAAATGAAAAGAAAGTATTTAAAAATTTCACCATACTTGCGAGAGCATGGGCATCCGGTGCAAAGCCAAATAGCCAAATAAATCTACAGGAAGACTAAAAACAATTCAGACCAAGATTTTTTATGGAGCACCTCCTACCCTTCATGGTTTGTCTTCCCTGCAGTTGAAAAGGAAACAAAAGGCAGACCATGAACTTTAGATTCTGGCAAGTTCCGGGTTAAGGAAAGTCTCAGATTCACCCCTGGCAATCAAAAAGGCCCAAAAGTTACGTCTCCTAAAACTGTAGGCTAGGTTATTTCTGCCACTTTTGACTCAGGATTGTATTTCCAGTGTAGGGCACATGAGAAACACTCATCAAAAGACAGTCCACATTGAACTTCAGTAGATGTTTGTACATGATACAAACTTAACTTTAAGGTCTGCAAAAAAAAAACTGTAAAATAACTACAAAAGTAGATAAACTGCAATATTTCTGACGATTATAAAAATTTTTACTACCTGACTATATTTCCTAGCATTAGCTAATGTTGAAGGTGTGACTGCAGACATTAAACGTTTTCTTAGTTTAGGATTACCAGTGTACAAGGGAGCCGCGAGTTTCCATTCTGGGGGAGGGGACGCAGTTTCAACTACAGTAAGAGAGTGATAAAAACCCAAATAAACCATTTGAGACCCGGCATCTCAACTATTTTGTGCTGAATACCATTCAAACTAATTCTAATTAGGAATTAATATAAAATTATTTGGTATTTATATATAGAATATATGGTGGGTCAAGGATCGCATGGTTTCATGATTTTACAAATATGCGGAAATTTGCAAATAATTTTCCAAATAATATCTGTAAATAAGTTGAGCATGTTAAACTAACATAATATCCACTTATTTATTTGTCATTTTATAAATTTTACATTTGCAAATTATCAGTTCCTTGTTAAGTAATAGCTAGTAAATGTCTTGTGATGTTATTATAAAGTGTTGCTGGATATAAAATAGTTTCTTACTGGCACCCAGAAACTTTCTCAGGGCTTCCTGGGGTGGGACATCATGTTAGGTGTGAAAAGGTTAGCAGCTGCAGACATTTAACATTTTCTTTGTTAAGGATTAACAGCAGAGGGGAGGCGCTGGTTTCCATACCAGAGGAGGAGAAGTGGTTTCAACTAAGAGAGCGATAAAAACCTGAATTAACCACTCGGACTCATGCATCTCAAGACTATTTGTGATGCACGTTTCGGTGTGAAGCATCATTAAAATGGTTTCTAATAACATCCATGCTGCCTCTGTATCTATGTAATGCACTAGCTGAAGGCTCAGCATCCATGGATCATTCTTTTAAAGTTTAGTTTCCACTGTAAAATGATTTTTTAAAATTAAACTCAAACTCTAACCCTGGCGTCCTGGCACATTTGTCTGTTGCTTGCTGATGATGGCTAAATAAGCCATGGTGAGCGGGTTTAAAGACATATCATGCATACAGTTAGATGATATTTTTGGACATGTTTGGTGTGGTTAGCTGAGATTTTGCTATTTAGGTCGTGCTAAAGCCAGTGGGACTCGAATTCATGTTGTGCTGTGGGGTTTGAGTCCATGTAGATAAATTATAGGAACATAAACATATTGCATGCACATTGCACAGTGGAGCAACTTTAGCTGGGTATGTTCCTTCCAGAAAAACAGGGAGTCATCATTATTTACAGAGAAGTTATACTAAAGCCACATTGGGTTTACGGTTTCTGATATATTGGGTGCCAGTGCTATCAAGGTCATTTTCTCTTAATTTGAGGACTTGGGTCACATCTGTGTTTTGCTTTGCTCAAGTTCGACTAACAAATGTGTGAAGATTGGAGTTTTTTCATGTACATTCATATAAAATTGATATGATTATAGTCAGCCTCTCAGATTAAGACTCTGCCTGTGAAAAACAGCAACACTGCATTTAACACCCTATAGCTTGTTACTCTTGTTTTGACACATCGCAACATGCAGAAAAAGCCTCATTTCAACAAGGAGACGCGGGAGGCTTACCAGTACACAGGGCTTGTGAGCAATGGAGAGCCATGTGAAAAATGACTAATAGCATTCCATAGGACATGCAAGGGTTTTTGTGAGTGACACGTGAAAATTGATGCCTTCAGAGATCAGATTAGCTCTACTGAGTATGACACTGATTGTTACCTTTCACGTTACTGTGCTTCTTTAAAACTCTGCATGCAGAAACCCTGACGGACACCGCACAAAACATTCCCTTTGTCCTTTTGACAGACTAGAGTCCTGCGGGTTTTTGGAAACTGCTCGGTTATTTGTTCAGTCATTGGATGTCTTTGTAATGGGCAAAACAATCTTCAGAAGTTATTCAATATGCATGCAGTCTAGACAAACAGACAGGCAGAGAGACAGATAGCCAGATAAAAGCACTGACTTCCAAATTCGCTTTGTGGCAAAAAGGTGTACTGGAGACTGCATGTCAAATAATATTTTATCCTTTTAATTTGAATGTACACCCCCAAATGCATCTTTAACACCTCTAACAAATGTTTTTGTTTTTTGTTTTTTTCTCACAGCTACATCTGTACAGTATAGGTGCTATTTGACATAAATAATGCATCGTAGTGACATGTGTTATTCCAAGGTTGTAACCCAATTCCCAGTCTTACCCATTACCGCCAGTGACACCTTGCGCATGTCCACGCCGGGTGACTTCTTCACCTTACACTGGTAGGTAGCACTATGGGCATGGGACAGCACAGCAATTGAGAGTGATGCATCACCCATTGACGGGTCGCCGGCAGCAAAGTCGAGCCCTTTTGCAAGAGCATGATTAGTATGGATGTACTTTGTGCCACCGGTGAAGGACATGAGCTGAAACATAAATTCAGAAGCACAAGTCAACAAATGATACCAAGCCTTTCGGTAGTGTTAATAATCAAATATTGCAATTTGAAACTGTTCAGACTGCACCGCAACATACAGCCAGCTGCCTCAACACAAACTTGGACCTGGTCGGTCCTTATGTTATCAGTAATAAAACATCTGCTACCTCAGGGCAGAGATGAGAACAGCTAGGAAAAAAAAAAAACAATCCACCCTTCCAAGACTTAAATGACTCATTTAATTTAAAAGGCAAATGTGAGAAACAACTAATTCCGAGTAAATTTAAAAAGTGCAGCACTTCATCGACACCTCAAACTCGTCCTGAATTCTGATACAGACTTTTAGAGGTTTAAGCACATCAGCTGGAGTTAATCTGTTGGAGGAGCTCAGAAATGTGAAGGGTGAATCTTTTAAAGTTCCTGTCCCTGTCATTAAGGATTGTACAGCACGGGCCATGAGACTAAGGCTAGTTAGTGTCCTGATACATTCCTAACCTTTCCTTTAGCTTCATGGCCTGGTAATCATCTGCGGAATCCCAATTTGCTCAATCTGGAGCTTGCCTTAAAATAACTAATGGCTTAATGGATGTCAAAGGAATTCCTTTTCAACCCAGACACATAAAGAATTCAAAGTGAAGTCTACTTTTTTCAGATCACAGTTCTTTCAGACCTTTGAGATGCCTACACACACTTGAATAGCGGATAAGGACACAGATATGATTAAAGGAATAGTCCTATGTTTTGGGCAAATATCCTTTTTCTCTTACCCAGACTGAGACAAGATGTTCAACACCATTTTCACCTCTTTATGTCCAGTGGTTCGGTTCAGATGGGTAGCATTTTATTTTAGCTTAGCATAAAGACTTGATGCCTATGGGAGTCGTTAGCCTGACTCTGTCAAAGTGGAAAAATAAACCTTACAGCAACTCAAAGGCTGTCTTATTTACAGAGTGTATCATATGTATTTGAAGTAAATGTCATAGAATAAAAAAAAAAGAGTTCCAAGAAAGCCAAGATATGTATTTCAAATATATATGATACACTGTGTGAACAAGACAGCTTCAGAGTTGCTGTAAGGTGTATTTTTTCACTTTGATAGGCTAACAGCTCCCATAGACTTCAAGTTTGTATGCTAAGCTAACATGAAATGCTACCAATAGGAGCCGAACCAGTGGACGTACAGAGGTGAAAATGGTATCGAACATCTTGTCTCAGTCTGGGTAAGTCGGAAAAAGGATATGTTGCCTAAAGCGCTGGAGTATCCCTTTAACAAATTGTATATAATGCTAGGGAAAGAATACACATTTTACTATTTGTTCTACATAGTCGTTGAAGAAAGCGTAATAACTCAATGCTAGTGTAATAGGTATGAACATATGTGTTAAAACCAAGACGATGTATAGTTTGAATGGTTAAGGTGCACTTAAAATATTTCTTTATTTTTCCAGGTTTTTTTGTTACTTAGTGAGTTAATGTTTACTCTGAGATACCTGTAATCTGTTATTCCAGCAAAGAAATGTGTTCTTATTGATTGCGCTTGTCTTCCGGGTTTCGCCTGTAGAGGGCATATGTGATCTATTGTTTAGGCAGAGAAATGTGTTCTGCTTGATTTTCTTGTGTTCCGGGTTTCGCCTGTAGGGGGCGCGTGTTGCTGACGGCTTGTTCAATACAGTCTGAACCTGAAGCCAGCAACACCGTCTCGCTTCATTTCATTTCTGTTTCCCCTTACAGGTGAGGAAAGTTGTTGAAGCTAGTGTTTGGCTGCATATATATATGTTTTTTATGTTACCAGGAACAATTTGCTGATGTTATATGAGTGACTAAAGTAACTTTAGTAGGCAAATATAGACAGCGTTCGTCCTGATGTAGCATGTTTGCTAGCTTGACAGAGCGTAACATGTGAGGTGAAAATGACGGCTTGTTCAATACAGTCTGAACCTGAAGCCAGCAACACCGTCTCGCTTCATTTCATTTCTGTTTCCCCTTACAGGGGTGTAACATTTGGAGGCACCGCTGGGATGAGCGCGACGTGGGCTAGCTTCTACCGAAAGTCACCCAGTTGTCACTCAGCCCCTTAACTTACCCAGTCCGGCGACATTAGGTGGTGAAGTAGCAACAGTGAACTGCGGGATATCTGAGCACAGCCTGCTTGCGATCTGAGGTACATCAAAGTTACCAGGAGAGCTGACGCCGCCAACTCAGAACTAACGCTATCACAGCCTACTACTGCCTGTCACCGTGTGGAATATGGAGTCCGCGGAGATAGAGAAACTGCAGCTGGAGGTGATACAATCACTATGCACGCTGCCCAGGGTGCATCTTGTGGACTTGTGTGACTTTTTGAACATTGCCGGTCCAGAACTTGAGCATGTGAGTGGTAAGAGCAGAACATCACTAATATCACTGATAAGCAGCCATCTAGAGAGAGAGGAGTTAACGCAACTGGAGGACCAAGGTATGGCTGAGATCCTCTGCTTCATGGATAAAGTAAGTGAGTGTGAGGCTGTTCTCGCAGCACCTCCAACTGAGCATGTGCTCCAGGCCACTGAACAAGTTAACATATCCCAAGAGCAAAATGAACAGAATAATGAGAATGAAAATCAACATGGTCCGGCAAAAGAGGAAAATGAGGAACAGGCAAAATTATTTAAGGAAATTGAGGCCCTGCAACTTAAATTATCATTGATGCGGAAACAAAATGAGCGTAAAAAGTCAGTAAATGCAGCACAGATAACCCCCACACACAGCAAGATGTCAGCTCCCCATGCCACCCCCTCTCAAGCCCCACCTTCATGGCATAAAGACTTTAAAATAGCTGGCCAAATTGGTGAGCCTGGACAGAAAGACCGCCTCACCTTCTCCAGCCTAGCACGCCAGATAGAACATGGGTTAAGCAAGGGCTTCCCAGAGGTGGAGATAGTGGACGCAGTGATAAGAGCTATTGCTCCTGGCATGCAACTTCGTAGCTATCTAGAAGGGAAAGCTGACCTTACATTGCCCACACTGAGACGCATTCTCAGGTGCCACTATCAGGAGAAAAGTGCAACAGATCTGTATAAGCAGCTCAGTTCTGAGGTGCAAGGTGCAAAAGAGACGCCTCAAAATTTTGTCATCCGTGCATTGGACTTGAGACAAAAGATTTTATTCGCCTCACAAGAATCCAAGTCAGGATTAAAATATGATCCTGGGCTTGTCCAAAACATGTTCCTCCACACAGTGTTGACCGGCTTGCACAGTGATAATATCAAACGTGATCTCCAACCATATCTTGAGCTACCAACTGTTCCTGATGAACTGTTACTTGAAAAACTGAACACATCCTGTGCTTATGAGAGTGAGAGACACGACAAGAGGAGAATGTTAATGCCACAACGATCAGCAAACATCCATTCTGCTCAGGCCAGTGACAACCCTGCAGAAAAGAAAGAGAAAATACCAGTTCAGCAAAACAGCAGCAAAATGCAGCCAGACGTTCTGTCTGAGCTCAAAGAGATGCGGTCCAACATGGCTCTTCTGAACGACCTGAAAGCAGAAGTTTCTCAAATTAAAGAATTCATGCAAAAACCTCAGTGCTCACCCTCACAGTATCAAAACCAAGTAGAGGGTCCACAAAACAGTGTTACTCAGCAGATGACAGTCCCCTCCATGCCACAGGGGCCACCACAAGGACAGTGGTCCATGCCAGGTTATGGTCAGCGAGGCAGTTACAATCAGTACAACCGCATGTTTGCCACACAGCCATCATTCCCTGCACCAGCCGCTCGACGCCGAAGGAGATGTTTTGCTTGTCAGCAGAGCAATAATGAGGACTGCATGCATTGCTATGGGTGTGGCAGCAACGAACACTTTCTGGCTGGTTGCAGAATGAGAGGAGCAAGACAATTCAGAGGTAATCCTTTAAACGGACAAGGGTTGCTCCAGCGGGACAGGGAGTGACTCGTCCCACAACGTTGTCCCAGTACTGTACCCACTGTCAGAGAAAAGGTGATAAAATAAAACTTAGACAATGTGCATCATGCAAAAAAGTGCTTTATTGTTCCAAGTCCTGCCAGGTTGAACATTGGACTGTTCATAAAAATCATTGTGCACAAACGTCATGTGAGACACTCCGGGCCAAGACACCTAAACAAAAGACACAAGTGAAAGTGGTTCCGTTAATTGGAAAACAATACCTGATTGACTGTTACATCCAAGACCAAATGACCAGAGCTCTATGGGACTCTGGAGCTCAAGTGACAATAATAGATGAGAAATGGAGGAGGGAAAATTTGCCAAATGTGAAGCTCAGAGATATTCGTGAAATACTGGAGGCAGACAAGACCCTGGATATCACTGCAGCGAATGGAGAAAGTATGCCATATGTCGGCTGGGTCGAAGCTACTTTCAAGTTAGCCTCTGATGGAGCCCTAGCAGCAGAGGTCATTGTCCCTATACTTGTCATGAGAGGTGCCAGTCTTAGCCGACCCATCATTGGGTCCAATGTTATAGGAGTCATTGTTAACACAGAGTTAAAACAGTCTAACACAACTGACAAGTACGAGCTGATCCAGACTGTTGTAACAGCTTTTCCTGGTTTTGAGACGAGTGATGTCCAAGCCTGTGTGGAACAAGTGAGTACTGAACAAACATATGAGTACATGGTTAAAAATACAAAAGAGAGACTAAGTGTACCCAAACACACTTCAGTAAGAGTAGAATGCCGTGTGCTGGCAACCCCCTTTCAAGAGGACACAACTCTCATATTTGAGCCTGATGTAAACCCACAGTGGGCAGAGGGGTTGGAGTTCTGTGACACACTTGTAAAGGTGAGAAAAGGAACAAAACCATTCATCATTGTCGATGTGCAGAACCCCACAGACCATGATATCGTCCTAGATGGGAGAACAGTCATAGGAACAGTACAACCAATCCAAGCCATTTACCCTGCCACAGTCTTTGCACAGCCCCGCCCTGCCACCTCAGCCACAGTGAGTAACATGGATGTGGAGAGAGATAAAGTTCCCAGTGATGTTTGGGACCCCCCAGTTGACTTAAGTCATCTCTCTGAGCCTGAAAAAGAAGTGGTACAAAAAATGTTAAGAGATGAGTCAGCTTCCTTCTCCAAATCAGAAAATGACATTGGATGCATTGACAAGTTACAGCTCTCCATCTCTTTAAAAGACACAGAGCCTGTTGCCAAAACTTATCTGTCTGTGCCCAAGCCATTATACAGAGAAATGAAGGCCTATCTGCATGACCTGATTGCGCAGGGCTGGGTCAAAAAGTCAAACTCACCATATGCATCTCCAGTTGTATGTGTCCGCAAAAAGTGTGGTGGCTTGCGCTTGTGTATTGATTACCGCGAGCTAAACAAGAAAACCATCCCCGACCGCCAGCCTATTCCAAGAGTTCAAGACATCATGGATGGCCTGGGAGGCAACTCTTGGTTCTCCCTCCTAGACCAAGGTAAAGCATATCATCAGGGCTTCATGGATGAGCAGAGCAGGCCACTAACCGCTTTTGTGACCCCCTGGGGTTTGTATGAGTGGATCAGGATACCGTTCGGCCTGATGAATGCGCCCGCTTCCTTCCAGCGATGTATGGAAGACTGCCTGGAGGGTCTGAGAGATGAAATTTGTATTCCATACCTTGATGATACAATAGTGTTCAGCAAATCATTCTCAGCTCACGTGGAACATGTCAGAACAGTACTCAAGCGGCTCAGGCAGCATGGCATTAAGCTAAAACCCAGCAAATGTGACTTGTTCAGGCGAGAAGTACGCTACCTGGGACGGATTATATCAGCAGAGGGCAATAAGATGGATCCGGCAGACACTGTTGCAGTGAGAGCTCTAAAGGATAAAAGACCCCGCACTGTAGGAGAGCTCCGAGCTGTTATGGGCCTCCTTAGCTACTATAGACAATATATCAGAGACTTCTCCCGTATTGCTGGCCCCCTCTATAACCTCCTAAAAGCGTCCCCAGATACACAGCAGCCTGAAAACAAACAAAGAGACACAAAGACAAGACTGATGAAAGACAAATGCAAAGGGGTTTCCTCACATCAGCCCATCCTATGGACTGAAGGACACCAAAAGCTGCTCGAGAAATTGATAGACTATTTGGTAGAGCCACCCATCCTTGCATTTCCAGACTTCAGTAAACCTTTCACTCTCCACACAGATGCCTCCAATCAAGGCCTCGGCGCAGTCCTATATCAGGAGCAG
>OMLB01050345.1:0-10362 GCA_900302555.1 Myripristis jacobus
CCAGCGGAGCCACGCCCTCGTCTACCCGGATATCACCAATTTCCTGTCCGTGGAGTCCAGGGCCAGGTCACACCATGGAGGAGGATCACGATACAGCGAGAGCAATTTCAGGTACAGATGGATCTTTGTGTGCATATGTGTGTGTGTGTGTGTGTGTGTGTCTGTGTGTGTGCGTGCGCGCAGACAAATCACCATACCTCGAGTCCGAGTCTCACATCACCACTGCTCTATTCCAAATCCAAGCCACGAGTGTCCAAGTCAGAGTCTCTGTCATATAATGAAAAGAAGTAGAACAAAAACAAAACAAAAAAACCCCTCACAAATCTTAGGGTTATCAACAGTAATTACATCAAAAACAGTGTCATTTTATTCTTTATGAATATATCAATATATCATCCTTCCATGGAGAGAGTATTTGGTTGTATTTGTGTTTGCCTTTGTGTGTTTCATTATTGGCAGAAATAACAGTGCACCCTTACTACTATAATTTGGTAGCTTTTTGATATATTTATACTTTTTTGACCGTCGTTAAATTTAGTCATTCAGTCATCAGTGTACTTTTTGCATGTTTTTAATTGAAGCTGCTTCAATACATGTTGAATTGCATCCATTACAGCGTGCAGATGGTGTGGAGGTTTTGGTAGGGGAGGTATGGGAAAGGATTGTGTGTTATAGAGCTTTTTTCACAGCAGCCATTTCAACATGAAATAGCAGGTAAATACTGGTGTTACTAATAACATTAATGAAGTGTCAGAAACTCTCTGCTACACTTAACTGGAACTGAACCTTAATTCATGTCATTAGGAGCACCTGTGTTTACCTGCTATTTCATGTCAGATTGGCTGCTGTGAAAAGCGGCTGTATGTTTCCTTTACTTTCCTTTACTGTTTGGGTAAACTTCCAGCATAAGTAAGTAAAATACACGACTCAAACAGTATTTTTTATAGTCTTTACTTTAGTATGTCTTGTCTCTTTGTGTTATATGTGAGCTCCTGCTACAAGTCTAATTGTGTATCTGTCTGATTAGTTAAATTAAACAAATTAATTTCTCCACTTGTGCACCAGTGTGGAGGAGCAGGACCTGTCGCGGACAGAGTTCGACTCGTGCGACCAGTACTCCATGGCGGCTGAGAAGGACTCGGGCCGCTCCGACGTGTCTGATATCGGCTCCGACAACGTCTCTCTGGCTGACGAGGAGCAGCAGACGCCCCGCGACTGCCCGGGCCACCGCTCCCTGCGCACCGCCGCCCTGTCGCTCAAACTCCTCCGTAACCAGGAAGCCGACCAGCAGAGCGCCAGGCTGTTTGTCCAGTCACTGGTGGCGCTGCTGCCCCGGCTGCTGGGTTTGGCCAGCACCACGGAGGTGGACCTGTCGCTGCAGAACTTCTCCTCTACATTCTGCTCTGGACTGCAGGCTGGTGAGAGAGGGATGGAGGGATGGGAAGGGACTGAGTAGAGACAGGGTATTGATTAGGCGTTGGGGTGAAATGGATTCAGCACAATCATTTTTCTTACTATTTTTGATTTCCTGATGCCAAAAATCTGTCTTTGATTTACATTTGCCATATCACAACTTTATGAAGAAAGTTGGAGTCCTGCAATCGCTGGGTAAAGCCAACAGGGTTGGAGATATATTGTATTGAAAATTCAAATCAAGCCAATGCCAATTACTGCTTCATAATTTTCTCTTACAGTCCAGTCAAAGAGCCAGTTCTATTAGCATTGATCTGAGTTATTTATTAGATTGTCTTGCCACAGAAGTAAAATGCCAAAGAAGCAGCTTCAGTTTGTCACACAGTCAAGCATAACACTACAGGTTTTGCACTCATGTGAAGCAGATATGTTAGATCATTTTGATTGATTCCACAAAAAAGAGTATGGTGCTTGTTACCTTAATCAATACAAGTAAAACAAAAGTGGAGCTCAATTATTTGATCTCATTTTTTTTTTTTTTGTAATTATGAGTTGTGTTTTCAAAATTTTGGCCCTTATGACTGTCAGCACACAACTTCACAAATTGCAGTCAATAACTGATTTCCAAGTAATCGAAGAATCGTGATCAAATTGTATCGTGAGATCACTTGGTGATTCCCACCCCTAGTAATGAGTAATGGTGCACAATGCTGAGTTGGCTCTAGGTCGGCATGATGATACCATACAGCCATACAGCTATGATACCATAATCAATCAAGTTTCTGTAAAGTCACTCAATGACTTAACGGCCTGTCTGAAGCCTGGGAAGTGGGATTCGCACATGTCATCACGCTGTATTTTTGCAATCAGAGTTATAGAGTAAAAGAGTACCAGAGAGGTACAGGTGGATCCCGAAAGCCACCCCATATATTTCCTTATATGGTGATAAAGTAGGCCCAAGTGTAGGCTGGAGCTGCAGCTGCTGCTCGCCAAGAACAGGATCATGTAGAACGCCCCCTCATGTACACCGAAGTTTATACAGATAACTCCCTAACTGCAGTATTATTGTCATGGGCGGACAATAAATGAGTGAGTGAGTGAGTGAATAATTTATTCATAATCTAATTTAAAAAAAGATATATAAAGCTACATCTAGTGGCAGACATTATTCTTTTTAAAGATTGTCAGCAGACGTGTTTCCATTGTGACCCTACAACAATGAGCAAGCAAATTTGATAAGACAATACAGTTAAAACAGGACAGGCAGCATAATGGCAGACTGGCAAGGTAAATTATAAATGGAATAACCTATATCTTACTGAAAAGACAAGGATGTTTAAATTTTTTTATAGAAGAGAAATTAAACAACAAAATAAATTCCATCTGTAACTCATCTCTTAAAATGATAAATACTGACTTTGTACACAGAGGATGATGGGAGGAGTATCAGGTTGTTCAGCAGCCAGCTGGTAAAGGGTCATAGAGGGACTTTTCTCTGTCTGTCCCTCACAAAATTCCATTTCTTTTTTATCTGCAAAGACAAATTAAAAAAAAATCAGTGGGAATGTGTTGTATGTAGCAACCCTTAGCTTCAGGCCGCCTGCCTAATTCTCAAACCTGTTCGCCCATTTCATTGCTGCTGAAATACGTTTCTGTTTTTTAAACCAAGCTTATGGCAACTACCAAACTTTGTTTTATAGACCTCAGACAAACACACAAGCTGAGTTTCTCCTCCATCCCTTTGTGTATTTATCACATAATGCTGTAATCGGATCGGAGAGGCCTCTCTTTGAAAGGTCGTCTGCAAACTGGAGCAGCAGGACTGAGTGGAAATGTTGAGCCGTGTTCTGTGCCCAAGGTGGCGGCACCTCTGACAAGCTGCTACGTACAGCAGCCACGGCTCAGCCAGCACAGACTGATTTTGCTGAGAACCATGTGTACCATCCCAAAGGGAGAGAGAGGAAGTAGAGGGGACGAAACTGTGTGAGAGAGATAAAGACAGATATATAAAGAGAAAGAACAATTACAGTTTTCTTTTTTCAGAGTATGACAGGAAGATTTCAGGAGCTGTTGAAGTTCATTGTTAACGTGTGAAGTTTCGGTTAGCTTTTCATGATCACACAGCTCGTACTTCCTCCTGTAATGCTCGATGGAAACATTTGTTTTAGAAAATAATTTTCTGAAATGCTGATAGTGCTGTGGTGTAGAGGAAGAGGCAAAGCACAGTGTACTGTTGTTAGCAGGCTTTTGTGTGCACATGCATAAACATACGTGGCTGGGTGTGTTTTAGCTCCCACCCTTCAGATAAATTCCCCTGCAGACTGTGTGTGTGTGTGTGTGTGTGTGTGTTAGTGTCAGACTAATGCAGGATATTTACTGAGGGTGGAGTGGCCTCTTCCTTTGCTAATCATTGCTGCAGCTAGGAAGAGCTCTGCTGTTGCTGCTGTTCAATTTATATTTATAGTCAAATCTACCACCTTTTACAGACTCGCTGTTTCCAAAATAATGCAAGTAAACCTTACTGGCAATAATTAATAATCAAGTAAAACTGAGTTTATTCTGCTGTTGCACCCACTGTAAGTCACTGCAGATAAGCATGTCTGCCTTAAATGTAAATGTAATGTCAATTTAAATGCAGTTTAAATATATACAGTATACATAATTTTGAGGCAAGAACTGTTAAATTTAACGCTGACGCTTCAGGGCACAGGCCATAAATCCAGCTCTAAACACAGTTTTTCCCCCGGGACTTTTTTACATTAGCAGTGCAGAATTCTGAATCAAATTAAATGCCGCACTTAAATGACTTCATTAATTTGGCCCATGTTGCAATTCCCTAGTGCATGTTTCTCTGATGAAAATGCTTACTTTGTCATCGGCTACAAGATTGTATCTCCCACTCCGCCCGTCGACTTTCCACTCATTTCCTCCACGCAATCTCAACCTTTCTCTGATCCCTTTGTTTCCTCTCACTCATCTCTGCCAAAGTGTAGAGAGACAAAGCCAAACCACATCCACTGACTGCTGAGACAGAAAAAAAGAGTGCAGTACAGTCTTTTGTCCATCAGGGGCAGTGCTTATCACTTGCTAAACAGAGTAGAGTACATGGCGGTCGATGGGGCTAAACACAATAAAATGATACTACATTTGATTCCAAATATTTATGAGTAACTGGACTGTCATTGTAACGCTGTCCAGATTTATATAATGAAGACAGAATTATAAGCTGATGTGAAATCAGTGATTTTAAAATGATTTCAATTTCAGAAGATTTCCACTAGCTTTGTGGCTATGTGCTGCTGACTGGCTGATTTCATTCATCTGAGATCATAGAAATGTGGATCCTCCTCTTTGTTTAGTCGCTCTATGTCGCCCCCTGGAGGTGGTCTCCCCATATAAACCAGCTGTTATATTCTCAGTTTCTGTTGACTTTTCTGTTGACATTAGATGTATGGGCAAAGCTTCTAAGACAGCTGTATTAAAACCTCCTGTCTCCGTGTCACCACCGTCTCTGTCTCTTCAGGTGGAATTCATTCCCCCGGCTTTGAGGGCGGTGACAGTCTGAGCTGTCAGGCTCTGATGAATGCCGACGGCCTCTACCTGGTGTCTTACTACGCTCTGCTGCTCAACCTCAAACTATGCTGCTGCGACTACTACCGACGCCGCACACTAGCCCCCGTCCTCAGCCTGGTGAGTAGAGGACACCAGAGCAGGGCTTGTCAACCCTTTTCATGTTCTGGGCTCCAAAGTTGACTTTCAATAAGATGCAGACTCCCATTTGAAGTGATTTTGATCTACAGGGACCCCTAAGAGCTAATTTGCCTGTGAAAGGCGTCTGAAAGCAGCCTTTCACAAGCATTTAAACACGGGTTTGAGTTTGAGTGTATTTACTTTCATGCTCACAGTTAACAACTGAGTAGAAGCAGACTTTGTATTAATAAATAAATATACAGCACCAACAAAAAACAAACAAAAAAACAAGCAAATAAACCTCCAAAGTCTTCTGTACACAATAAATCTGATCCACCATCACAGATTTGACATTTAAATATATGTATTTAATAATCATAAATATAGTTTTCTTCTATCTTTCTTGCTTTTTTAACTAATGCTGCGGCATTTTTTTTTTTTTTTTGCTGATTTGCCAATTACCTTTTATTCCCATGTGTTTGTTGAAATCAATCAATCCCATGTTTTTGAAATCAAGAAATCAAGTGAATTTGTGCCGGTTTCAAATCATTTTGATGTGTTCTTGAACTTGAAATTTAACCTGAAAGAAGGTACATTCAAGCCATTTCGAGTGGAGTGGATTCAATTGAAGTGAAATTAAACTGTTCCTCAAGTTGCTGAGGACCCCCTGGAAGCCCTCAAAGACCCCTGGAGGTCCACGGACTCTACTTTAAAAACCATTGCACTAGAGTAAGGTTGAGCTGAAGACAGTAGAAGCACAGTAGATGAAAGCAGAGAAGAAGAAGTAGAGTTGGATTACACAGAATAGACTAGAGGTAGAGTAAGCTAGAGAAAACTGACTATAGAGTAGACCTGACAAGTAGAGTGAATTAGACTAATGGTGAAGTAGAGTATTACTAGAGAAGAGGTTTTCAAACTATGGGTCCCGACCCACTGATGGGACCCAGCATGGAGACAGGTGGGTTGTGGGAAGGCTGCATCGGTGCATTCTTTTCTCAGTCGTGTCGGATGGAAATGTTTAAATCATGCGGTGTAGGTCTATGATGATAAATGGCACAAAGTCTACATCCATCAGACCCCACTAAAGCTCCACTGACCACGAAGCCGCGGGGAAAATGACAATAACTCGAGAGCGCTAGCAGGCTTCTCAGCTTGCTGGCAACATGGACCGATTTTTCAAAACCCAGAGCAGGCGAACTATTTAAATGAGATTTAATGTGCAACAGATAATATATTTTATTAATTTTGTCATATGGAATTTAAGAATGTTTACATTTAGTCTGCTAGTATGAAAATGCCCACTCTGTAGCCTGCTAGAATGATGTTTGATTGATATTAGCTTACCAAAACAAAACAAAACAAACAAAAAAAAAAAAAAACCTCACATTGTTTACAGACATGGTTTATAGGACTGAACAACTGGAGATATATGTTTTTGGCAGATACGCTATTGAAATAGTGACGGATCATTAGGAATCACTGCAGTGATGAATTCAAGTGCACTGAAAGCTGAAACTACTTTAGCAACAACTTGATTTCATATCAAAAAATATTTGGAGAAGGACAAACAGTTACCTGCAGATGTGGTTCCTGGCTTGAGAAGATTTGGGAGCCCTTGTGCTAGCGGTAGAGTAGATGACACTACACATAAAATAAAGAAAAACAAGAAAACGTCGAAGAAGATGACTCCTAAGGTCAGTCCAAAGGTCAGTCCAAAATTCGCAAGTACTCCACAGTCGAGTTAGATTCAGATGGAGGGAAGAGTATCAGTGGGCTGGTTGGTGTTAATCAACTCTCAGCAAAGGCAGACTTTAAATTCCAAAGAAATGAATGAATGAATCAATCAATCAATCAATTTCTTATTTGCCTTCTTTTTTGTTTTGTATTGTCTCAAAATTTGGAGGAAATTTGAAATCTTATTATCTACTGGCTCTCTTTTTTTTGTAGGTAGCAGGTGGGTTGCTCGGGATTGTTATGAAAATGAGTTGGTTGGGACAGATGGGCAGTCCCTGATGGGGTCGCAGGTGTAAGAAAACAAAAAAAAAAAAAACACTCACATGCTGAGTTCACAATGAACAGAAGAGGAGTTGAGTAGACAAGAAATTGGAGTGGTGGTGTGGCATAGACGGCACATACAAGAGAAGAGTTTACAAAACTAGAAGCTGACTAACACCTCATCCTAACTGAGTAGCAAGTGAGCTTCAGCAAAACAAAAAAAGCAAAAAAAAAAAAAACAGATGACTTCCATTATAATCAATGAGACTGGCTAGACAGGTCGAGTGACATGAGAGCTTTCCCCAAAGCGTCAATGGTGTGGGTGTCTATTTTTGATGTGTCGCCCCGCTTGTTCCCCTCTATCCTAAAACCTCGTATAAACATTCTTAAGACACACGGACTTGATGCTGCAGTGTAGACAGCATCTGACAAGAGGTGGAGTCAAATAGACTCATGTAGAATCGACTAGAGGTTGAGTAGAGTAGCATACAGAGACCTGTGGTAGACTAGATGTACAGCAGACTGAAGGACAGTCAAACAGGGCTTGATAAATTTGAATAGAACTACAGTAAACTAGAATAGGACAGTGGGCCAGAGAAAAACACAAGTAGAGTGGAGTGAAGCAAAGACTAGACTAGGACTACGACAAGCTGACTAAATTAGTAGCAGAGTGAAGTAGAAGAAAAGTTTCAAATAGAACGTGCTGTATGTTGGACAGGGTTGTGCCTGAACAGAATAGATGAAGAGGTGATATGTTGTTGTGTGTGTTGTCTGTGCAGAAGGAGTTTGTGCGCCTGATCCAGAGCAGCGGCGTCCTGGTGGTTCTGTCCCAGGCCTGGATAGAGGAGCTGTACCACCAGGTGCTGGAGCGCAACCTGCTGGCTGAGGCCGGCTACTGGGGCTCACCGGAGGACCACGCCCTGCCGCTCATCACCATGCTGACAGGTGAACATGCATACACACACATGCACACCACGTAAACATTTCTGGGTCATTTCCAGTTTAATCATTTTTATATAACGGACAACTGGTCACCTCTGATTTATGCCGGTGGTGATGTTCTCAAAGTTAAAGGAAGTTAAAGGTTGTGCAGTTCCATGGGTGTGATATTAGTCCACAAGTTGGTGAAATATCCTCTGTAGTTGCTCTGCGCTCCCCTGGGCTGCTCATCCACAGTGCTGTATTTCTATCTCTCCATTCACTTTTACAGTACAAATGAACACAAACAAAGCAGGTTATGCCAATATAACAAAGAACAACTCCCTGTACCCATTTTTTTCATGTAATTACAATTATTGGTTAAAGTACAAGGTTGTTTCTACCTGGCACAAGGTTACATGTCTGGAGATGCTACCTGCCGGATCTACTTGTAAATTCAAACAGGAAAATAGCCAGAAATGACCAGGATTTGTTGTTGTTGTTGTTGTTGTTTTATATATTGGCATGATCTCCTTTGTTCACATTCATTTATGCGCTTATTTTGGGAGCTGTTTTCTTGGGCTATGGGAGTGAATGGGGAGATAGAAATATGCTACTGTGGATTAGCAGTCCAGTGTTTGGGTTCATAACTAATGAGGATATTACACCACCATGTGGACTCATCATGCCCAGGCAACTCTACCAAAGTTCAATTTTGCCTAAAGACCACATTACCCATAAGCCCTGTTGTTAAAATGCTACATGCAGGATGTTTTTACTCATCCGTTTCCCTCCCCACCTTTCTTCTTTTTTCCCCTTTTCTCTATCTCTGTGCATCCTCTTTCCTTTTTTATTATTTTCTTGCCTTTCTCTCATTCTCAACTTCTCTTCCTCTTCCCTTTTTTCTCTTCATCTTCTCCTTGCCCTCTCTCTCTCTCTGCCATCACCTCTCTCGCTCCTCGTCCTTCTCCCTCCCTCTCTCAGATATTGACGGTCTGGGTAGCAGCGCTATTGGAGGCCAGCTGATCCGGAGGGCTTCCAGCCAGTCACCATTCAGCTGTGACAAGGCGCTCAGTGACACTATCATGGCAGGTCAGTGCCTCGCTTTTACCCCACACCTCCATGGCATGTTAAGTAACAGATTTATATTTATATTACGACACAAATTAGTTTTCATTCAACTGTAATAAAAATCAGTGATTCTTATGACGGACCTGTATTACTGTTATCATAAACCACCAGGATTGATTGATTGCGTGAGTGCTGGATTAACTTCACCTGAGACAAGACACACTGTTGTTGCTGATCAAAATGTAACTATTACCCTAATCCTCCAGAAACTCAAATTAATTGATCAGATGTGTTGATGGATTGAATGGTTGATATTGTTCATTCAGTTGTATCAACGCCAACATGTTCATGGCAGGTCAGAGCCCCCTTAAAGGACCACACCAGTGATTTTGCATGCTTAGTGTAATATCTACAAATGCATACTCCTCAGGTTTCTGCTAATCTTTTTCCCAAAGCAAGCAATAATATTTAAATAACTCTGACATAATTTTTCCCCCCTTTTATCCAGCCATTGGTTTCCATTCATTCCACCCCGGTATGAAAAATTAACTTTCAGAGACTGAATCTTTTCAAAGTGATGAATCACTCAAAACGATATTCCATCACCGTATTAAAGGCATGCACATTAGTTTGCCTTAAAGCAGCAGCACTGTTGTGTTTTGATGACTTGAAACTGGGTGCGGTGAAATGGTCTTTGTTAGCTGCAGGGGCAAAACATTATAAGGTGGGTAATTAGTTGATTGATTGATTCACTGGATGGCCAGTTGGTTGAGAGATGGTGAGTGTTTTGATGGTTGCATGGTTAAAGGAAATCTTTGTCCATTTTGAAGTGAAACCACCAGTGGCCAGAAAATAACCAAAATTACAGTTGTTGGATGTAATGGGGATATTTTGAAATATTGAAACACTGAAATACAGAAGTAAAGAAAAGAAGAGAAAAATGCACAGAGAGAGAGAGGGAGAGAAAGAGAGAGAGTATATCATGGAGCACCTGCTCACTTACTCCATCACCCAGGAGAACAAAAAATTCAGCCAGTATTGCCATGGCAACCGCCACTGAGTCATCCCCGATGACAGTCATGCTCTTAGTGTGTGTGTGTGTGTGTGTGTGTGTGTGTGTGTGTGTGTGTGTGTGTGTACAGTACACACAGCTAATTGCTCTGATGCCCCTGTTTGACCTGTTGTCATCATCAGCCACTGTGACATTAGCTGTGTACACACAATCAATAACATGCGGCCAAATGAGTGATTGACCTCTTGCATTGTGGTCATTTT
>OMLB01050346.1:0-11177 GCA_900302555.1 Myripristis jacobus
GTGGGATGGAGACGGGAGAAGAGATTAAGACCTACGGTGATCCGGTGGCTTATACCAGATTAAAAGTGAGAGACTTGGAATGGTATATAGGGGGTTGAGGGTTGCATGGTGGGATGCCCTTGTCACACACACACACACACACACACACACACACACATACATATGCCATTTAGCGGTTTCACTTATTTAAAGTGCCTTATGGCCCAGCTACACTGCAGCTATCATGCACCGGTCATTGAGTGAATGTTCCCTTTAAAGTCAGCTGACCTTGCCACACCGGTTGCATCATGTTGCGTCACATCGTGATTTGTCGTGTCACGTCCAAAGGCAGCAAAAGGAGAGCGTCCGGTGTCAAGATTCACCTCGGTCCAATTCCTGATGGCTGATGCTGATAGTGTTCATTTTATTATGTGAATTACAAAATAAAGGATAACTGAAGAGCTATATAAAGTTGGGCGATCTAGCACTATAGATAAAGTAAGATAAAGTGTGTTATTTCATAGAAAAAGTTCAATTAAGATTGTTGCCCATTTCTTGTTGTATACAAAAAGTGTATAAAATGGCCATATGCATCCCTCATGTTTATCTATAATTCAAAAGACACAAATTACTTGCACATGATCACTGACCAGCAAAACTAGCCCTCGACGACAGTGAAACAATACTGCTCATTTTTTCTAAATGTCGCTACGTTTCATTCAGTGTCTGTGCCGCAGCTTTGCCATGGAATTAACTCGACTAATAGCAACGCCTCTAGCTCATTTAAAGGTGTAATGAAATGGCACATGGAGAGCATCTTGCTTCCTAAATGTATTTCCTGTTGAAACAGGAGTCAGGCTGGACTGGGATCATTCAAAAGTGTAAACCGACACGGCTCTGCTTGGTGAGAAAAGGGCGGTTTTATTTGATGGGGGAGATGGAGGGGTGGGATTATTCAAAAACCTGTGGCAGTTTCATTGGTTAGAATTTTTACTTACACATATTTGTGCACAATAATGTAAAGTAATGGCATTTTGATATGAACATACAAGAACATTTTATGGCATTTGTTGTTAAATGGGTGTGTAATATGATTTGTACAATTGAGTGAAGAGGTAAAAAAAAACAACTTCTTTTTAAAATTTCACTACAACTTTAAGTAGGAGCCAACTTTCCTAGTCGACCTTCCCATTCTCCCTGTACTGATAAAGACATAACACATCTCACACAAAAACATGCAGCCAAATACATAAGCCACTCCCAAGATGGATTTCATCAACATGTCTGCTGTAGGAAGGACTTGTTATGTCTGATTCTGTGACTAAATCAGGCCGAGACCCCCTCCTTTAATGACTTGCTCATCTGCATGACTGAAAACCATCTTTCTCAAAATCAGTCAAGCAGTGGACCCCAAGACAAAACTGGACATCTTGCCAAAGGTTGAGGTAAGCCAACAGTATACAGAGTATCGATAATGAGGACACAAACCTCAACTAGACTCTGGAGCACAGCTCAGTATGCCAGGATTTGTCCAAGTAGATAAATCAGAAATAATTGCCCGGTTCCCCTACATTTCCTGGCCACACTGAGTGGAGATGAGGGGCCACAACACAATACGATCAGACATCAGTCACTCCGCAGCCTTCACGGGTCAGTGGCTGAAACAATAGGGAACATGGGGTAATTGTTTACCATATTTTTTGGAGAAGGGACAGTATTTTTCTTTCTTTTTGTCCACATCAAGATCTCAGTTTGGTCAATTGAGAGGTGGAGATAGTATGGAGCTCTGCATCCTAATTACCAAGTTTTCTTTCTTGGCTAATCCTGGCTCAAGCATCAGCCACTTTATACATATGGCTGTCAAACTCTTCATATGTAATAATGGCATGTACAAAAGTTTGGAAACTGCTAGGATCTGGGTTCGCATCAATAACATGATCTCTGTCATTGGTTGCAAACAAGACACTTGTAGCAGGCATACTGTGCCTGTTAGCACTGTATGGCATTTCAAACTGTCAAAAATTTCAAAATGTCACAAAAGTTACAGAAAAGTCTCTCAGAAACCACAGCAGAATAAACTAGTCCAAGTGACAGTTGCATAACATACAGTAACTGTTTACTTTAGAAAATATGGGAGTGTGTGTGTATGTGTGTGCGTGTGCGTGTGTGCAGTGTTTTTTCTTACATTACGGAAGGCTGGAGCACATCAAGTACACTATCTATGCAAAACAATGGAGTAGCTTTTCATAGGCTTCGTTTTCATGTGGCGTGAGAGCATTAGGTCAACAATGGCTGACCAAAGTGAACTATAAACAGAGAGAAATGGGGTGAGAGGAGCGGGACAAATGGTGTATGGAGGGCTGAAATGGAGTGAATCACCTTTTACAGGGTCCTGCCTCAGTGCTCCTGGTTGATTGAACAGATCAACTGGGTTCAGCCTGACAGTGAAACAGAAAGAGAGAGAGAGGGAGATATATCAGTGCAGCGATGTGGTCCTACTGTATGTAACCCTAGTAGTAAATCACAGTGTTAACATCCTCAGGGCAAAGGGTTGGGTTCAGCCTCGCTGCCAACACTTGTACTCACGACGACTGCAAAGCCTCTGCCAGACGGTTCAGCTTGGTCTCAGCAAACAGCTTGTTAATAACACGCCAATTTGTTAACTTACTTATGCTTATTATCACAACACATTTTTGGCTTTTCACGAGTCAGGTAACACAGTTTAGTCCCCATAGACTTTCACTGTGAAGAGATGGCGAGTCCAGGGGACGCAGTAAAAAGGGCAACAAAGTCCACACAATTAGGTGGTTGGGGTGGCGGATGAATCTACTAAAGACGGGACTTTCACATAGGAGACCAGGATTCAGTTCCCATGTGAAGGAGTTTGTTTCCCGTGACGACAAAGTATTTTCAGCCAAACCATGACTTTTTCCTAAGTTAAACCAAGTAGTTTTGGTGGCTAAAGCTAGCCAAACTGCTACCATCGGGACTGTTGTCTGTGCACATGCATGCTACTCTGTCTATCCCTTCATGATGGAGGTCTGTGGGTACTAAACAGCATTAATGGCCATGCTGCATGGTGCATATCACGACGACCTGTTCTGATAGACAGGTTCAGGTTAAGGGTTGATTCTCATTCAGATCGGTTAAATCTGACGGCAAACTGAAGCTGCAGAATTCGGGGAATGAAATAAAAACCTTAAGTCATTTGTAAGTTTGGAAGAATCCACCCAGGCATTTTCCATCCCTGCTTATTCCTATCCAGAGTCAGGAGGTATGGAGCCAGTTCAAGAATACACTGGCTAGAAGGCATTTAAACATCCCGAACAGGCCACCAGTCCATCACAGGACAAACACTGATTGTTGAGAATGTTTGTTAGAAAAAAGAGACACTTATTCAACTGATACGTGTTACGTGAATTGCCCTCAGCTCAGGAAGACACAGATTACAGGTCTGGGATAGAATATGAGTGGGGAATTGAAGGGATTTGTTCCTTTTGTTCAAAACTTACAACATTAAAAAAAAAAGATCCTTTACAAATGTGGTAAAGGATAACATTGGATAACATTTTAAACAGCAATTCCAGCCATGGTGGATGTTAAGTGCATTTTAGTGTCTTCTAATTATCAACTGGTCTTGAGATAGAGAAGAAACAAATAATTATCATTACGTCTGATTAAACATCAATTAATTAGCGCCATATTCTAATGTTTCCTGGGAACCACTTTCAGTAAAGCTGTTCCTCAGCCGAGGGACTTGATATGAGGCGAGGTATAACCATGCAAAACATGAGCAGTGGGTGAGAAGTGCTGTCTAACGCAGGATTTCCAATGCAAACGAGCGTAAGCAAAGATCACAGCGTGACCTTTGGGTTAGACTGCTTGAGCTAGTCACAACATCATTTGGAGATGTGTTTTTAATTTTGCTATTTGCAGAGTATGAGCTTGTCCTGATGGTACAGCTCCAGCGTCGCCACAGTGTTTTACCTGCTTCTTTGGTCCAGTGTTTATATTTTTACCCAAAGCCATAGACATGCCTGCTCTCGCTTTGTTCATCCAATACGGACCCTTCTGGATACACATGTTAATTCAAATGTATTTCTACAGAAACTGCTCAGTCACAAAGCAGTGGTTTTCTATATTTTAAGTAGGTGACGCCTAGCAAAAGTTTTGTAGGTGCACACATCTTCTCCATAGAATATGTTACTGCTGAGTTTGCCGTCTCAGAAATGAGGTTTTCTGCTACGTGAAGCACTTTGGGCTGCATTTTTGTATGAAAGGTGCTATGTAAATAAAGTTGGGTTGAGCTGATTTCTGACATAGGTTGTAATTGAATGCAGATTAAACATATCAATTCATAAAAGAGGCACTCACCTGCTGCTGTCACCTGGGTAGGGAGGAAAGGATCTTGCTCCACTTTTCCCTGTGTGCAGCGGCTGGAGCCAAGGATTAAAGTTGAAATAATTGACTGCAGAATGCCTTAATTGACCAATCAGAGTTTTCATCATGTAATAAGTCTCTCTATAACTCTCAAAACAAATTAGTTCATGCAGGACTGTGTATAATATTTGTGAGTATCTGGGAGCTCATGCACATAATAAACAAGCTCTGTTTCTCAGGGATGTGCCCCTTTAAAGACTGTCCTGATCCTCATAGCCATACAAGTGCCTGCAAAGATATTTCTGTCTTTTCATGTCAATCTTCTTGGCCATTGCCTTTCATTCCACCCATGCTGTCTTTCTTCCTGTTTGGCCCTCTTTCTTGCTTACCATGGGAACTCTCATAATTTCATGACAAATTGCATTTCTGTGGCTGTTTGTTAATTCTGATGAAAATGTCACTCAACCTGTCGTTGAGGAGGGCCGAGTCCCATCATCCTCTATACTTCATGCATGTACACGGTTCGGCGTATGCGCACAGGTGTATGCACATGCACCCACATAAACACATGCACAAACTGAGTTTAACACAGACCTGTCACTTCATTTATTTTCATGAACAACGTTTTAGCAAAAATATCGCGCTCATCAAAGCTTGACTGCTGTGTCAAACTTACATTAAACATTCATTGGCTGCACTCAGGACACTCTACAAGTCTGACCTGTTCCTGACGGCGCCACTGTACCCGTGTATGTGTGTTTCAGAGCATGTGCTTTATGTGTGTGTGTGTGTGTGTGTGACAGAGAGGGAGACAGACTGGTTGGCTGGGGTTGAGGTGAACAACAGCTGAGGTGTTCTCACACAGAATTTGCATATTATAGGAACAAAGCCTCCATATCAACACATCACACTTCTTGTGGTGTCACTTTGATGTTATCAGATGTTTTTTTGCAGTTACCACATGTCATTTTTCTGTGTACTATATTTTATAGTTAATTACTGCAATTACTCTCTGGCCATCAAACCAAACACAATGGAAACAGTGAGGCTTCAAAGTTGTTCATGAACATAAATCCACTCGTACAATAACATCTTGCAACACATCATACCCAGCAGTGATCCAATTGCAGAGGTTCAAAAAAATAAATCAAGATAGCAATCTGTTTTGTGTAACATGGGGATTCACTCTGTTACTGCTGAGGAATTGTTTGGGTGTAGTTTGAGCCGTGCAGTACACAGCATTTGAATATTAACTTAATCTCTCACTTTGGATAGATCACTGTTGGGCCCATTATTCAAAAAAGTAATAGATTACTCACTACTTTGTGTCAAAAGTAATCATATTACTTGAAATTGCTCTTTGGAACAGTAATTTGTTATAATGTTTCTGTTGCACCCCAAATAGGCAACTGTATTATTTCTTACTTTCGGAAATCAGAATAATTACCTCCCCTCTGCTTTTCCATGTGATTGATCATGCAAACCAAATGCCAACGATATCAGTTTTTTAATTTGATTCATTTATTTATTTGTTGGGTGATCATTTTGCTTGATCAAATCAAAACAGTAGCAATATTTTGCTGCTGTTTGTCACATAAACCAGCTTGATGTGTGCACAGGGAAGTGTGAGAAATAACTAGTTTTTGGATTATTCAACCTCGATCTGATTTTTTGATGGATTGATGACAAAACAGCAGCGTGTTTGGTGATTGCTAATATGATTCATGAAACTGAAATGGTAATTTGTCACCCGGCTCATTAAAGGGAATAGCGGCCGCTTTAGTGTAATGTGTTGCTGAGTAACACACGTGGGTTTACACCATTGTGTTGGTGGCGGTGAACTTTAACAGGAGTTGAAGCAGCTGAGATGAACTATTGCTACCTCTGGCTACTCGTTAGCGCTTAGCTAATTACTGCTGCTTTGGGGGGGTAGAATGTGATGGGAGGAGCCAGGCTAATGAAGGATTAGACAGAGGTTGTTACCCTGTTTCCTTTTGATGGGATTACTGCGCTGAGGGCTATTGGCTGGCTGGCTTTTAATGATGGTCGTGCTGGTGTCACTGGAAACAACATCAACTTATGAGTGGCCTTGGGCGGGAGTTCAAGGGAGAGGGAAGGAAAGGAAAGGGAAGGGAAGGAAAGGAAAGGAAAGGAAAGGAAATGTGCGATGACACTGTGAGGTTCAGTTAATTAACCCCCATTCTGTATTGTGGCTGCTCTCTGCCATCACCTCGCCCTGGGAGACACACAGAGCACTGAAGGGATGTTTTTGCTGAAAACACTTTTGTACGAATACTAAAATTTCACATTGTTAACTATTCACAGAATCCAGGGGAAAAAACGCTGCTCTGCTCCCAGCAAACAAACTGGGAAAACGAAATGAGTTAAAAGGTAGATGCATTGTGTGAAATACTCATATCATCGGGGGCTTGTCATAGCTCAGTTCTCATTGATATGCATACCAGCTTATAATTTCAGCTCTGGTGATTCTTGGAACAGGATGAGTCACACCTACCCAAGTTCACCCTCTGTTGCTCTTCTTTCTCAGAGCTAGCCTTTGAGAACCTGAGACTTAAATTAATGTACATTTGGAAGACAATCTATTTACTGACCGTGTTGTCTGTGACTGTTACTAAAAGTTGCCTTTGAAAAGCACATGTTTCTAGTTGATGAGACAATATTCACTATTGAGCACAGTATAAAATGTGTTATCGTGCATTCCCCAGCCTGTGATCTGGGCAACACAGTATAAGACAGCACAGCATCCACACACTGTGCATGTCTGCCCTGCAATAGCACTATATACATACTATAATTTCATATCATAACATAATTAGAAGCTTGTACACAAAGCTGAGCTAAGTCAGAGCATATGATAGACTTGTAATGTAACAGGTGACTTCATTTTTATGCCCAAATTGAGCTAAAAATGGACCCCATGTGAAAAGTGACTCTTGCTAATATTTCCTGGGCAAATGAATCATCAATCTCATTTTTACTCTAGAGGGGAGGCTGGTGCTGAAACTCTGCAGTTTGATAAGATTTTTACAATATCTTCCTTTGTTTAAATCAATTTTCAAGGCAAACATTTGGATCTGATGTAAAGTGTGGGCCTTAAAGTTTTACAGCGTCTAAAATATTTATCTATAAACTATGTCCTGTGCTAATATTGACGTTTATCGCTTGGGATGATTGCTTTCCTCCTCATTTCGAGATTTAACGAGGTGAACTGTCATCAGGATTGAAACTGCGATTAAAAAAAAATACTAGCCATTGTTAGTTCAGCATAAGCACTGCTCACCGGTGCGTTCATGACCCTAATGTTAACCTGCGGACCTTGACCTCTTGATTTCAATGTAAAGAAATGAAAATGTCTGTATCAGCTTGTGTTAAAAAGGGGGAATTAAATTGCATGGAGACTAGGTGTGGTAGTACAAGGCTAAAGGCCAAATGATGACTGAAAAATTTGTGACCTCGCGGACTGTACGCATAGCAAACGGTGCCAAACGCGCATGCTCCGCTTCCCTGGCTTGATGTCTCCAGACGGGGTTGTACCATATCGTTGGCAGGGATGGATCTTGTGGTTGCTGAATTTGCTGTGTCAGTACATGTCAGGAAGTTGTGTGGAGTAACACAAGACTGCACTCATGCATGGTGTTCTCCCACACCCTCCACCGTGATGCCAGGACTGTGATGCCATGGTGCAAAGCCCTCTCTATTATCCCTCGTGCTCAGCAATGGCAATAGCTGTAGGTCTGTTGCTCTGTGATCAGGTTGCAGCCTGTGAAAATATAGAAATAACGACACTATAAATAGCGTATATGATAGTGAAGATGATCTCCCACAAAGGCATGTGGATTGGTGACATCCGTGCCTGGCAGTGCGTCCACGCAAGTCTGATACAAGTCTGCAGATGTCCGTGGACAAAAACTATGGTTCAAAAGTATGATTCGACCTTTAGGGCAAATTCATAACTTGCGCATCCGTTCTGCTTTTGGTTTGTGTGACGCAAAAGGTGTCATCCACCCATGTCCACCGACGTTGATGTCTGCGCGTGTAGCACACCGACTGTGCATATGCATTATTCTGTGCTCCTGACAGGAGAAGGGGATTGTTACACACACACACACACACACACACACACACACACACAAACACTGCATGCAGGGGTGAGAGGGCAAGGTGATTGTTTATGCCGAAACAGAATGAATTTTTATGAGCTGTAGATTGCTGTTTATGGGAAAATACACTTTCAGCTGCAAGAGATGTAATCTAGATTGCGGCATTCCCAACCATGAATCATGGTTTTGGAGGCATGTGCATGCACAAACACACATGCAAACACACACACACATTAACATCTTTAAGAGTGGTAATGTTCCTAATGAAGCTTAACTGTGTACAAGTGACTGGTGATAACACGCAGATAAGGAAACTATCTCTAATACCAGCCAGCTGATGGAATCGTTCATATCCATGTTATGGCACGCACACACACACACACACACACACACACACACACACACACACACACACACAGTCTCAATATCTCTTTCTCTCTGTCTTTCTCTGTCTCTCTCTCTGTTTCTCTCTCACACACATCGGATCGGGAAATGTGCAGACCGCCGCCAACCCTCAGTTGTTGTATGGATGAAACTGCGTACTCATATGACTTTCTGGAGCGCAGAAAGTGGGCCTAAGTTTAGGCCTTAACAACAAAGATCTTCTATGCCAGCAAAGACTGACCTCTCGTATCTCAGTGATATAGTATCCACATGATGTTTGTTAGCAAAAAAGTTTTTTTTTTCTCTCAAGGCCACAATTTACTAATTCGTGGGCACAAGATCCTCAGCAACAAACTTTGTCTGGTCACAGTTAGAGACTAAAAGTTATTTACAATGAGGGAATGAGTGATATCTTCTGGCCACAAATGAGTAAATCGTGGTCTAAAACTAGTGTTTCTTTCTATTTACACTGCACTTCTCGGTCCAAGCAAGGACAAATTATCCACTGGGCCGACTGGGCGCCAGCCTCTAGGGGGCCTCCAGCTCCCCCAATAACTGTGGCCTAATTTCCCTTTCTTTTTTTTTTTTTTCATAAATCAAATCAAATAAAGTAAGTGAGTGTGTGGGCACCTGTTGAAATATGAACCAATCAATGCAGTTAATGAGTTAATTGATTTGCAAATAACTAAAAAATGTCATGGTTGAATCGCTGATGAGTCAGGTCAGGTGGTGTCGTGACCTGGTGGTGACTCAGCTGCTGTATCGCCGCTTCTCTACACTGGGATGTGGGATATAGTGGAAATCCTGCATGATACAGGTTAGATATATTATCATCTCTTATAGGTCTACCTATGAATTGATTACTTTCTGTGTGTGCATGCGTGACTGTGTGTGATTGATGGAAGAATCTGAATTATAGAACTGTGTTGGTGGAGGTGGGGCAGCATGTGTTGGTGTGTGCCATTGAGCTACACTCTGTGGGCTGATGCGTTGGTGCGGCCCAGGAAAGCATTGCTGTGATCATGTGGTGCAAATCCTGTACGACAGAAGATATCTACAGATGTTGTCGATATTGTCCTTCAGGTTGTGATCATAGGCTGTAGCCTGTCAGTGTAAATCCTGTATAAGCTACAGGTGTTTCAGACGGAGAGTAGCCTATGCCTAAAAGCTATGATTCAAAACCTGGAGTGCGGAGTGGAGGAAGTCGAGGGGGCTCAAAGATGTTGTGCACAGGGGCCTCTGTAATCTTAATGCAAGACCAAGATCTAATTTTTAAGTGAGCCCACAATTAGTTATCAGGGACCAAAAAATCATCCATGAAAAGTTAAAACACAAAAACATGGACATAAAACCATAGAAAAAAATAACTAAGCAAAGTTACACCACTAACAATTAAACCAATTACGCTTGCCCAACACTAATTTGAAAAAGCCCATTACCTGAAATTTGTTTGTTATTTATATGTTTTTATGAACAATAATACTCAACATATTTAAAAATTAGAGGGACTGGCCTGCAGGATCCAAAAACCCCGCTCAGTTTCACCGTAAGTGAAAAAACAAATGAATCTAACAGTGTTGAACAGCACTTTACAGGTTTACACAAGCAAACATGGACATACAGGCCATGGCTATGGTTAGACCATGGTGATGTATTATGGCAGCGCCATGGCAACCAGCAAAGGCTCGTTCTCATCAGGGTCCATCCAAAGGAAAGAGATGAGGATGCTCAGCTGCCCTGCATCAGCTTCACTGACTCAACAACATGACTGACTCCACCTGTCAATATTTACATTATGGATGTCGACCATAGCTTTGTGTATATCTTGCTCGTCCTCTCTCTCTCTCTCTCTCTCTCTCTCTCTCTGTCTCTCTCCCTCTCTCTCTCCCGCATGGCGAGCATCAGTGACAGGCTGGTCCAGGGAGTAAATTTGCCCTCTTTGTTTTGTTTTTGGGGGCTTTAATTCTGCTGCTGTTGGAAAATTACCCATAATTGCAGCCTGCAAATGCTTATGCCTCTCTTTCTCCTCTCAAGCTACTCTCTAGTGTACACTAGCCGTACACGCCAACATACACACACACACACAGAGAGAGAGAGAGAGGGGGAGAGAGAGAGAGAGAGAGAGACTGCTGTCCACTACCCTCTGCAGACAAAATGGTTTCTAGCAAAGGATAAACCCACATATTGTCACTGTAACACATGGACACACTGACACAGAGACACGAGCACGCACACGCACACACACACACACACACACACACACACACACACACACACACACACACACACACACACACACACACACACACACAC
>OMLB01050351.1:0-10367 GCA_900302555.1 Myripristis jacobus
GGTCCGGGTACCCTGAAAAAAGAAAACAGAAAAACAAAAGTTATTTGTGTGCCAGTGCATTTTCTGATATCTATCAGAACATAAGGATTCCCTAACACCTAACCAGATGGCGCCCGGCCAGAGTGTGTAAAATGCCTTTCTATTGTATGAATGTATTTTTGCTGTATGTGTTAGTCTATGTTGTTTCTTTGTCAGTTGTTGGTTCTGTGTTTCAGTAACTTTGTGTTCTGGATTGCATGGCTGCCGGTCTTGGCCAGGTCTCTCTTGAAAAAGAGATTTTTAATCTCAATGGGACATTTCCTGGCTAAATAAAGGCTAAATAAATAAATAAAAACGTTTAGCTCCGCCCACATTTAGCCCAACTCCGACCTGCTAACTGTAGTCACTGCATGGAGTCAAACGTTTAGCTCCACCCACATTTAGCCCAACCCTGATCTGCGGACTGCAGTCAGGTGCAATTGGCTAAGTTCGCTAGCTTGGTACCTGGTTGCCTGGGGACGCAGGTGCTGTGGGCGGAGTCACTGACGTCAGAACAGACACTGACGTAAGTCTTATAGGAAGTGCAATCCACTAGTTTTACAGGGACAGTTTCAAAAAACGGGCTGTGTGCACTTCTCCATTTATCATAGGTGAAATGCATGGGACAGTATTTATGTGGCCCCAAGACCTTCCCTATCACCCAAAAACAATGAAAATGGCATTTTTCAGGCCATGGGGCCTTTAACTAAAGGTGGTGAGATGCCCACAATGCATCATGACACTATTGTAGCAAACATCATCCCTGCCATTTTAGGGAAAGTGGTATTGTTTGACGGGCAGACATAACTAGAGCTGTTCAGCTGTGCAGAGTGTCGGTTTGCCACCCCCAAAGGCCACAGGCAGCCAGGACTTGATGTGCCATTCCAATGTGGCAAATAGAGAAGATTTAGTGCATGTGAGGATGACCTCAACATCAGAAGCATCATACATGCATCACTGAGCTTCTTTTCACTTTGCTTCCCATTCATGCTGACCCTAAACCCAATTGAGGTTTTACTGCCTTGCTCAAGGGGCCTTTGAAATTCAGGACTTCATCTTCTAGCCAGCATTAAACCTGCATTAGGCACTAACCAGGCTTAATGCTGGCGAGCTGCAAATTTCATCTGGCATTAAACCAGTTTTGGTTGTTTTTGCCAGGTTGAAATGTTTATGGTCTGAACTGGACTTGCCAGCACCAAGATGGGTGGAGTGGGACAGCTGGTTGTGTTTCTTATGCAGATCAGCGGTGCTGTGCAATTTTGGTGCCACTTTGGTGTTAATCATTGCCTTTGCCAGCCAAAATCAGGTTTTACTGATAGCAGTGTGCACTGTTTTCCCAGCATTCGGTGACTGAGGTGCAGTCGCACACATATGTTTGCTTGTTTCACACTGATATAAATTCTCCAAGCAAGAGAAACAACTACTAGCATATTAACAACATGATTTTAATTTGATTAAGGTGACAATACCTGTAAAGCTGGTATTATACCCATAGATGTCTGCAGGCCTACTTGGTTAGATTAAACTTAAATCAAATTCTTTCCAGCATCTGTCCCTCACAGCTGCCTATTTGATGTATAACAGGCTTCTCTTGTGGTTGATTTAATCTCTACAGCCATCAGAAAGCAACAGGAGCAGCATGCTGGTCAATCCAAATTAATCAAAGTGGTGTGCATTTTCAAATTGTGCAGTTGTGCACGTCATCTAATATGAATAGCTAGGTAAATCTAGATATATCCAGGTAAACTTGCATCAGCTGTTACAGAGGTACACAGATGTTTTTGCTTTTGTGCACACCAAACTCATTGGCTATAGCTCAAAGTTTATCCAGTGGAAAACATCAGTAACTCGTGGCACATGCACAAGCCTAATGCCCACCCCCACAGTCAGCCATAAATGGAGACTGACACGCCTCTAATTAGCTAATTTCCATATAAATACCTGTTGCCACTCATTTATTTTTTTTAGACACAGCAACTAAAAGGACTCTAGTCCTTTAACAGCACCAAAGCCACCATTGCTGTCATTACGCACAGCCATTACGCATCAGTCTATTTATAGCTCATCATAAGGACTATCAACTGATCATAAATGAGTCTCTAAATCAATCCACCCATCAATCTGTATTATGTGTGACTCAGTGCAACAGACATATTCTCACTGATAACTATAACAATAATTTTAAAAAATAATAGATAAACAGGTTTTGTACAAAATCATATATCACAATGAAACTGGATATTAGGTATATTGAAATAAAAAGTTACAATAATAATGTCACATAAGTTCATCCTGTAATGTTATTTTCTCCAACTTCTCCATCAGCCTGCAGCCAAAACTCTGTGTACGCCTGGTGTGAAGTCTGCATTTTATAAATACCGATATCTGTGCAGAAAGTAGCGTATGCATGTTTCTGTGCGTACGTAGCATTTAAACATCTGACCCCTCATTCAAAACCATCTCCAAGAAATGTAAATTCACCCTAAAATGCTGGTGATTTGTGCTGTACATATTCATGTTTGGGTGCTGTATAGTCATATCAGTTTTAATCAGTGATTCAGACTAAGGGAAGAACATAGAGTCATCATCAGTGCGCCTGTAACACCCTCATGGCCTCAGTTTACCTCCAATCCCTCAATTTTCTGGGAATCAACAAAGCAGAAACTGTAACTACAAAAGTCCACAAGCACTAAGTATAAAAGCACAAAAGACTGCAGCTTATTCTTTAAATAAAAAAAATTGAAAAAAGTGGTGAAAAAAACTTTGAGTAGTGTCCTTTGGTTCCTCTAAACCTGAAGGACCTAAATGTGTTTATGTGGACATTTCCCCAGGTGTCTTCAGCACCAGACAGGAACACCTGCACCAGAAAGCTGTCCTGGTGGACTGGGTAGAGTAGTGGTCATTATGGTTTCTGTGGATGATGTAATTAACTGGAGGCCTCCCACTCACCAGACTGATCTGTTTCTTGGAAGTGCTGGAAGAGATGTGAGGTCTGCGCTGGATGCTAGTCCGATGATTTGGTTTTTCTGTGCTTACCAGGGATCACTCTGTTTTACTTTCCCCCCTTTGCTGCTCTTGTGGCAAAAAAGGAGATTAAAAAAAAATTAAATACTTTTGCATTCCCTTGCAAAACTTTGTGTTCTCCTGAGAAACTTTGTATTCAGTCAAGAAATGTTTGAGGAAGATGCAGGGGTCAAAGCCCCATTGTCTTTATATGTTAAGCCAAGCTCGAAGTAAAACTTTACAAGCTGCTGCTTTGTTTACACTAACAGACTTTCTTACAGCAACCCAGAATGAAGTTCTGCACAAGTCTTAAAAGAGAAAAAAAAATCACTGGAGAACACGCTGCAACATTCTGAAGAACATTCTGCAAGGGAATGCAAAACTTTCTCAGGAGAACACAAAAAGTATTTACTTTTTTTAAACCTCCTTTCTTTTCTCCTACATGTTATCTTTTCTTCCCTTTGTCCCGTCAGGGCTCTGTATTTTTCCCAATCACTCCCTCTCTCTCACTCTGCTTTATCATGTGTGAAATACGCTGCAAGCCTGCCGGCTCAGTGAATTCCACATTCGTCTCATTTGTGGCTCTGTTTCAGCATTTTACATCACACACCACTACTTTACGGAACATAAGGGACAAATAACAAACAAACAAACAAAAAAAAAACAGTTGGGCTGTGTCCGAAATCACTCCCTAATCACTATATAGTGCACTATATAGTGATTCAGCATTTTGTAGGGGTGTCCGAATTTTCAGTGATAATTAATGGTCACTATATAGTCCACTGGATGTATCCCACAATCCACCGCAAAATGTAGTGGACATCCGATGGTCACTAACCAGGTAATATATCCCGTCATGCATTGCGGAACGCTGCCGGACAATGATGTCATCGACATTTTGTCCACCCCTTTTTGTGCAACTACAAACAATTTTTAAATTTTTTTAATCCCAACCGCTACTGAACATCTTATTGTTTCCGAGTCGATCTGTTTTAATATGCCATTTTATTTTACAGCAAAGCTACGCTATAAAGAATACTGAATTCCAAATACTAAAAAAGTCCCACCCATCAGTTAGGTGACTAATAAAAATGTGACTCGTGCACATTCCTACTTTTCACACTGCGTTTACATCTGTTAGCCCAGGATTGTCCCTCACATATCATAGATCTGGGCTTACAGACATTTCACACTCATTTGCAAACTTGGAATATGGGATGTCCTCACCTTTAGTCCAGGGCTTAAACACATACAAACATGTGCTCAGTCAAGAAAACAAACAATATCTTCTGTTTCCTGATCTTTCTGGATGTTAGAGACAGGGCAAATACAGTTTTAAACCGTTATTAGAGCAAAAATACCATTCATGTGCCCTCGTATGTGCATTTTAATTTTGTAATCCTCTTTCAGCTCTTTGTGGGTTTTCGTATATTTATACCTGTGCATGTGCACATAGGTATAACAACACACACACGCATGCATGCACACGTGCACACACAATCCCACTTTTCCCAGCACTGATTCTGTCTCTCCGTTCTTTCTCTTCCTCTGTCTCTCCACCTCTGTGTAATGGATTACTAAATCCCTTAATTAGCCCTTTATCCTATTACATAATGAATACATCCAGTATCCAGACAGAGGCTGTGGGTGGGTCTACAGGCAGCTCCACTGAACACCAGGAGGCAAACAAATAAACAAACAAACACCAACAAGCTAAACGTAACTGATTTTGCCATTGTTTGATTGCAGGGATCACATTGTGTCAACTCTCCATTTCTCTCTCTCTCTCTCTCTCTCTCTCTCTCTCTCTCTCTCTCTCTCTCGCTCTTACACACACACGTACTTGCGTATGCACCACTGTAATAACCAGGTGCAGACTGGGCCGTCCTATGTCTGCAGAGATCAATCAACACACTGCAGTCAGGTGGAAAAATAATGGCATTTCCCCATCACCGCTGTCCCATTACCACCCCACTACCACCGCTGTGCCATCGTTCCAACAGCAAGGACAGATTGACGAGCGAGGAGGCCACTGTGCCTCGCGTTTTTAGAGCAGCATCAAATATTCAGGAGTATTTTGCAGTTCAGTGCGTGACAAATTCATTTGCAGGCAGCTAATTGATGTGATGCTTCCTGTCAGGGTTTCCTGTATGGAATTAGATTGGATGGAGCCTGTTGACCCTACAGACCACTGTTGTTCTCTTGCACTCGTCTGTTTCCATCACTCCCTTCTCATTTCTGTATGTTAATGTCTTCCAATCTCTCTGTGCATGTGCGCCTGTGATCAAGGTTAGCTAGTAGAGGTCAGACTGAAGCTTTGGGTTATTCATGGCTCTTTAGTGTCTTTACACGTGCACCCACTCACGCAGAAGACAAAACAGGCTGCGTCACAGGCATTATGCTTTTAAAGAACCATAGCAGTGATTTTGCATGTTTATTTACAAAATGTATAAGCCCTATGTCATCTTTTCCCACAGCAAGAAGTTGTAGAACTCTCATATCATTTTTCATCCCTTTTATCCAGCCATTGGTTTCCATTCATTCCACTATGATATGAATATTAACTTTCAGAGACTTTCCATCACCGTAATAACATCCTCCACATCAGTTTTCCTAAAAGCAGCAGCACTGTTGTGTTTTGATGACTTGAAATTGGGCAGAGTGAATCGCTCCCTCCGCCAGGGAAAATAGTCCCCCAGGAGTCATTTGCTTAACACAGAGTATTATCACTTCTGTTTTGACTAATGATGTTGTTACTTACAGAGGCAGAATATTATAAGGTATAAAAATTAATATTTGAAAGTGGAGGGATTTTGATTATATGTTGTGAAGTCGTTAGTGATTTGCAACATGGTTTGTTATAATGTCAAATGTGGATAATTTGTTGTAAATCAAAAACATTCAAAATCACTAGCATGATCCATTATTCATTGTCATACATCTGTTCAGCATACATCATATTGCCTATGAGCAGTAATGACTGGAATCTGGAATCACTGAAAAATGTTAATGTGTCTCATCTGCATGAGTTATGTCTGTATTGTGTAATGAAATATTCCTCGGAAATAATAGCCTGAAAAATGCATAGGTAAAGGCTCAAAATATACCAATATATTAATGTGCGTGATAAGTTATTAAACTGCCTCAGGGTTTAGTGTCACAGGGAATCAGATGCAATGTGGAAACACCTCCCCAAAAAAAAAGCACACAAGTGGAAACTGCACAGAGCCAGCAGAGCCACAGCGGCTCCCCGGTGTCCTCAGGGATGCCAGACATAAGAGGGGTGTGAGCTGCTAGAATTGTGTCGAAAATCTGACGTCAGAGTTAACCAGCCAACCAAAATAAACCCTGAGGAGCTGGAGCAAGGACATCACGGGCACTCATGCAAACACACTCACTCACTCACTGTGGCTGAGGGCTGTCGGTGTTGCCTAAAACAGAGAGAGTTCCTCTTATTGAACCATCACATCATTGACTTTATTGAAAACACAGTTAGTACTAGTCAAAGTCCATGGGGTTAACCTGCATCTTAGAAAAAAAATACATGTAAGAGATATGAATGAATTTTGCATTTACATTCATTCATTCATTTACTCTGTTTAATAACCACCACAAGGAGATTACAGGAAAATAGGAGCTAAGGCACATGAGGAACATAAGACATAACAATGAACCGACAAAGAACTGAACTCCAAACAAGACTTCACACAGACAGAGCTAATGAGCTGACTGGGAACAGCTGACGATACAGGAGAACAGGAGGAAAGCTGATTGGCTGAGGAGAATGCAGGAACAGGGCTGGGATAATGAGACTAACAAGCAGCAGGTGAGGAGAAACTAAGCTGGGCGGGGCTGGTGGAAGACATGGGCGACACACACGGCACGGCAAAAAAGGCAAAACACTGGAAACACTGGCAAAACTGAAAATAACACAGTCCACACAGGGATTGGGACATATACACAGTTTCACATACAAAATCAAATTGGAATCAAATCCTGTTTTTTCTCAATAAAGATTACTTTGTATCCTGATCAAGAGCTTTTTTTCTCATCTCCCAGGCTTCCTCCAAATAACTAGCTCTACTGTAGCTATTACACTCGTAACAAGGCCTAAGCTGACATCCGTCCTACCCTGAGCTTGCAAGTTATAAATGTCACTGTGTCTTCTTGAGACAGGGTGCAGCCACATTGCTCCTTGAGGAGTAACTAAACTGCAAAAACTATTTTTTTGAGCTCCTCTGTGACATTTCCTTATCCCATCATTTTGAAGGAAGATGTTTTGAGTAAAGCAAGAGAACACTTGCTACATGGGAGACATATTTGCTAGTTGACATTGATGCTTCTGTCTGTCTTTGACAGTCTGAAAGATTAGTACACATGGGTGTTATGTTGGGGACAATTAAATAGGTGTGTTCACTAGGAGAAACATTAAGTATCCCATTTTCTTTTTTCCCCAATTCCTTAGTCTGCTGTGTGCTGACATGGGCTCCACTCAGGGCTTGAATACCCAAAAAATTAACCCTGGCAAGTAATTCCAACCTCCAGCTGACCTTGAGCAAGTAATTTTGATAGAAAATAAATGGCAATGTGTCTACTTGACGCAGGGGGTAAAGCCACATTGCTCTTTAAACAGTAACTAAACTGCAAAACTGTTTGTAGCGCATCTGCCTCCAGTTCAGAGGCTGTGTGATTCCAGGTCCTAATGCTGGGTGTTCAAATTACGGCCAAGTTCCATTTTCATAGTTTCATGTTATTTTAAAGCGCTGTGTGTTTTGATCGTTCAACTTAGTGTAAAGTCATTTTTATGTTCCATTTCACGTTCTTTTGTGGTTTGATTGCCTTCTCCAGCAACACAGTAAAAATGTCACAGCATGAGCTATGAGATTCTTATGGGAAACTCTGCACACTGCATCAACACCAACACCAGTGCAACACATAAATCCATGCTGTTGGCAGATTTTCTTTTTAAAGTAAAGTTTTTGAGATTTTTACACAGGTGTTAGGGCAATATAACGTGGAAGTGTCAACAGTAGAAGATCATTAAGCATCATAGCATCCCCTAGAAGCCTGGCTTGTGTTCTCTGGAAATCACTTGAAGAGGTCTTACCACTACCAGTAATGCTTCTCCTGCCATCAGATCCACCCAGGGTGTGACATGAACACTGCCAATTGCAAGCAAAAAAGACAAAGCAATTGCAACTTCCAGCTGACCTTGATGAAGCACATTTTATAACTTATAAATGTTGCTGCATCTGCTTAATGCAGGGTGAAGCCACATTTCTACTTAAAGAGCAACTAAACACCAAACTGAAATCAATGTGAGGCCTGACCTCTAATAATGAAGCGTAGGGTGCCTGGTCTTTGGTGGCAAGTGATATCAGCTACTACTCTATGGGTGGTGACATCATGTGCCACCAAAGACCAGAGTAATTAAAGAGTGACTAAACAGCAAAACCACTTTTTTAAGTTACTAAATGATCCTGAAGTGTACAGATGGCAGGACCCTGTGGCGCAGTGGTAGTGTGTCTGACTCCAGCTCAGAAGGATGCATATTCAAATCATGTTAGGGTCAAGGGTTTTCTAAAGAAGGGAGGACTGTGAAACATCACATTTCAAACCACCTCCAACTGGCTGGTCAAACACTGAATCATGCAGTAAATACTGCAAAACTTCATTTAAAAGCCCTGCCTTTTAATTGCTAAAATCATTGAATACAGCTGGCATTGGGACAGATATCTATAGAGAACCTGCTTTTAATTTCATTTGTTCAAAACTGTTGCTGCTCAACAATAGAAAATACAATCACATCATTTATTTAAACCAGTGAGTATGAATACCTGTATAAAAATGAGGCTGCTGAGCTGCAAAAACTAGGCCCGGCTTCAAATTGAGATCCGCCTTTATTAGTCAAAATGTGTAGTTATACCCAAAAACTAATCTATCTTTCATTTCCTATTTGTTATCACAGCTGTCAGCTGCTACCATCATCTCCCATCACGTTATGTATGCCTAGCAGCTAATACACAGCTAGTCCAGTAACTTCTTGTGCCAACCAGTGGGATAGCAGAAAACATTGTTTGTTTGGGTGCTGGGAAATTTCCCAAAGTGTTGTGTGTGCAAAACACTCCTTCTGAGACAGTCAAGTCATGAACATTAGCTTCCAACTGTTCTTGAGGAATGGATATAACAGAGACAGCCTGTATCTGGTATATCTGTGTCTGTTTGGTGTAGGGACATCTGAGACTAGGAACAAGTAGATTTACCATTCCTCTCCCTTTTTCCTCTACCCAAACTTGTGCCGCCTGAGTAGATGTTAATGGAAATGGGTCAAACCTGTCCCCATGTGTCCTTCATGCACATGTGCACTCACACTCACACACACGTGCACGCACACACACACAAACACACATGATGATACCCACATTAATATTAGTTACACCTAAACACACACTTAACTCGTTTTCACACTTTGATGCATTTACAGACAAATCTCTGTTATTTTTTTTTAAAACTCTGACGAGGGATTGTAAGCAACACACATACACACACACACACACACACACACACACACACACATTTCTACTTAAAGAGGGAAATAACTTTTTTCTGTATGACACAATACAGTTTTTCTCAGTTGCTAAAACACTAAACTCTATTCTCTGAACCAAATTCTCAGTGGTCTAAACTCATTTTTCCAGTCAAACACTCTTTTGGCCAAACCTTAAACACTGTTCAGGTACTTGGACACAATTTGCAAAAGTCATCCACTCTTTTTTGCTAAACCTTAAACACATTCTCAGTCACTAAACACATTTCACACTGTCATACACATGTGTTGCAAAACTGTAAACACTGACAGCTAAATGTGAACACAACTCTAACACGCTGTCACCTTTTACACACAACAACTCAAAACTGAACACACACATTTCTAATGATATGATCAGACCAACTGGGCAGGATAAAAGTCAGTTCAGAGTGCACATTTGGCACATGTGCATTCACCTACAATAGACAGAAACATACAGAGAGGCAGAGGAGGAAGAAGTACGTATGAGAGGTGGTGGACAAGGAGGAAGGGGACGAGGAAGAGGCCAAGGAAGACCAAGAACTATCATCACTGATGAAATTTGGGCAACTATTGTACACTATGTCCTTCTTCATGGGATGATAATGAGGGAAGCAGGACAAAGAGTCCAACCCAGTTTGAGTAAATATTGCCTGTGACACGGATGAAGTCCTCTGGCCGGACCCCCAACAAAGACATGATGCTGGAGAATGAATCTCAGTGACTTTGATTGTGCAGTAATGTGCTTTTCATTTAGTTTTATTTTTTGTTATGAAAG
>OMLB01050358.1:0-23164 GCA_900302555.1 Myripristis jacobus
TGTTGGTGCCAGACGGGCTGGTCTGAGTATTTCACAATCTGCTCAGTTACTGGGATTTTCATGCACAACCATTTCTAGGGTTTACAAAGAATGGGCTGAAAAAAGAAAAACATCCAGTATGCGGCAGTCCTGCGGGCAAAAATGCCTTGTTGATGCTAGAGGTCAGAGGAGAATGGGCCGACTAATTCAAGCTGATAGACGATCAACTTTGACTCAAATAACCACTCGTTACAACGGAGGTATGCAGCAAAGTATTTGTGAAGCCACAACACGCACAACCTTGAGGCGGATGGGCTACACCAGCAGAAGACCCCACCGGGTACCACTCATCTCCACTAAATATAGGAAAATGAGGCTACAATTTGCACAAGCTCAGCAAAATTGGACAGCTGAAGACTGGAAAAATGTTGCCTGGTCTGATGAGTCTCGATTTCTGTTGAGACATTCAGATGGTAGAGTCAGAATTTGGTGTAAGCAGAATGAGAACATGGATCCGTCATGCCTTGTTACCTCTGTGCAGGCTGGTGGTGGTGGTGTATTGGTGTGGGGGATGTTTTCTTGGCACACTTTAGGCCCCTTATGCCACAGCCTACCTGAGCATGGTTTCTGAAAATGTCCATGCCTTTATGACCACCATGTACCCATCCTCTGATGGCTACTCCCAGCAGGATAATGCACCATGTCACAAAGCTCAAATCATCAAATTGGTTTCTTGAACATGACAGTGAGTTCACTGTACTAAAATGGCCCCCACAGTCACCAGATCTCAACCCAATAGAACATCTTTGGGATGTGGTGGAACGGGAGCTTCGTTCCCTGGATGTGCATCCCACAAATCTCCATCAACTGCAAGATGCTATCCTATCAATATTGGCCAAGATTTCAAAAGAAGGCTTCCAGCACCTTGTTGCATCAATGCCACAAAGAATTAAGGCAGTTCTGAAGGTGAAAGGGGGTCAAACACGGTATGAGTATGGTGTTCCTAATAATCCTTTAGGTGAGTGTATGTCTTGATGAATGTATTTTTTAGTGTTGTTTATTAATCTGTGTTGAAATTGAGACTGTCAGTGATGGGGAAATGATGAGAAGTTATGTAAGTGGTGTAAAATATTTTGGGGGTGGAGAGGCTCCCTGTTGAGACTGAGGCTGGTGAGATCAGTCCTCAGGTGGGTTTGAGCTTTGCCAGGCGGGAGAAAGGAGGGTGTAGTGTTGCTGAGAGCACTTGCCTGAGTTATATTTTCCTCAGTTGAGTTATTCCCCAGCTGATTTGCCTTTGTTGAAATGATTGTTTATTGTATTCTTTCTCAAGTTTTGAGATTTTGTGCACTAATTATTGGGACACTGTAAATAAACCACTACATCCTCAATAGGAAACATTGGTTCTGCCTCATTCTGACCCTCTGGCTAAGGCTATCTCAGTGCGTCCCTATGATTTTATTCCCATCTGAACTGGTCATGTCAGTAACTTTAACAGACTTTATGGATTGCACATTCCTGTGCCTGTGAAGACTTTTACCCTCTATAAATTTCTTTGTAAAAATAATCCTTGGTGATAGCAATCGACATGTTGGTAATTGTACTCGAGGGAAAAGGAGTTAGCCGGTCTTTCCTTTAGATTTTCCCTCAGTATGGAGCCATTCAAGGAGGTTGTTGTGTGTGCTTTTCTGAGCCAAAGTTCAGCTGATAAGTATTGGCCTATAAAGTATGAGATTGAGACATAAAATACTTTGCAGAGGGGCAACACTTGTAGCTTTAGGTGTGATCCATTCTGCAACAGCCGACAATTTCAGTAGTTTTGTATTTTTGGCAGATTCATAGAGCTTTTCTTTTTCTTTTTTTTTTTTTTTGGTGTGACAACAACGCATACATTAAGTACACATGCCCATTTCTGTAGTTTACAACAGCGATGGGCATGTGCATGTTCTTATTCAGTGCAAATTGTTCAGAAACATTGCCAGCGTCCTCAGATAAAAATCACTCGACAGGCCTGCCTGTGTAAAACTAATCCTGTTCGATCAAGGGTTATGAGCTGTGTTTTTCTTTGCCGACCTTTGAAAAAGGGCTCAGGGGTTGGATTGGGTGAGGTGACTAACAAGGAGAGCAGGTACCAGCCACAGGTCGGGCTAGCTGATCGAGACTGAGGAATCCAAAGCTCAATTATTCCGTTCGATAAATTCAAATGTCAAATAAAATAAGAATATAATGCAGGTAATTTACGCAAGGACCAAACTACTTACTGCTTTTCATCAAACTCAAGGTCCTCAGATTAACTTAATCCTGTTTGAATCGGAAAACTACATGACGGGTATTTTCTTAAACACTTTGTCTGTTGTAGGGCCCATTTGTTTTATTTGTTTTTGAATTCTCCTGGTGTGCAAGTAATATACCTTTCACTGGAACATCTGTAGCCTATACAGCACTGTATACTGCCCTGACAATCTGCTGGTCTTCACATATCAGCCCATTTAACTGGCATGGTTATATTAAATTACAGACATCCTATTCCATACATGGAATAGGAATATACATTCCATACATGACCAAAGTTAGGTCAAATGTAAAAATTTCACACTCACGACTTTCAATTTCAAATCCAAATTTCTACAGTATCAAAATTTTTAGCACTTGCACTCACTGAAATAGCCCCAATGTAGATGCCTAATATTATGTTACAATTTAAAACCTACACCTTCCCCCTGCTGAATTTAAAGTACTGTTGGCATGTAACATCAATTTAAGGGATACTTGCTGTCAGACCCTGAAGAATAAATCCAGTTTACATTCACATCAAAAGCTGCAGAGGCATAGTTTGGAGGAGACACAAGCCTGCAATGTCCAAACCACTGAAAATAACTGAAAGCAGAACAAGAGGAGTGCTGAAAAAAAGCATCCTATGTGAGTCTGTGTCATGTCATGTCCATTGCTGTGTCTTGTCCTGTATAATGAGAGTCTCACACCATTTGGTAGCTACTATTTCCCTTCTGTCCTGTCCTTACAATAATTCTACAAAGTAGTTCCAAACCTTTAACATGAAGTGTGTGACTGCAAAATAATTCAGGTCCAGCCAGGGCTTCAGTTTAATGTGGTTCTCCACTGAACCATAGAGAATGCTACAGTACAGTTCACACTGAAAACTCCTCAGTAAGTGTCGAACCCACTGATACCCCCATACCTCAGGACCCCCTGTATCGGATACCTGCTGGCTATTAGGCTGCCTGAGGGAAAATCCCAGTAACATTACAACAGTAACCTACGCTGCAGTTTCCTATAACCCGTGAGATGTACAGTAAGTACAATGTATTAACAAGGAGCCGTTTTATGGCATGCATTTGCAAGTGCAAATTAAACACATCTGAACCACCTTCGTCCCCCTTGGAAGCCAGTAGAACCGTACCAAAGGACGGAAACGAGATTATGCTTTCGTAACATGACTTACTCCCACTTGACTCTAAAGCTTTACAAATGGATTGGTTTCATTCATCCATTACGTATAGAATCTAACACATACCTGGGGCGAAAATCCGCATACGGATTTCATTCACACCTTGCCATTATCTCGTGTCCTGGAGGGAGACGGAACTAATTAGAAAGAGTACAGGGGTCCTTATGAAGTCCAGAAAGGTTGCAGCAGCTTGCTTGGTAATCACCCAGATCCTGAGTATACATGCTCTCAGGGATATGCCTTAATATCAAACCAATTTTGAAATGATTTACCTGCAAGGGAAGTAAACAATTTAGCAGTGGCTTTTATCGACTGGGCAAAAATTGCTTATTGTGCAAGACGAAATGTAACTTGAGTAAACTCCATTAAAAGAATGTGCAGAAGGCATTTTCGCCCCTTTTCCCTCCCTCTCTATTGTTATCATTACTCCTTATTCTCTGAATCCTCTGTGCCTGATATTACCCATAATAATTCAGCCAAGAGAATCTATATTGCTGTGTAGTTATTATTAAAAAAAGCTGGACCATGGTGTACCGTTTCATCGTAATTCTTCTCTGTTTCTCTCTCTGTGTTGCTATTTGACGTTAATAATCAATAATCACAACTATAATAAGGGATATGGCAGTCTTGCTTCTGTCTCTGAAGCAATTACAGACAAACCTGCAAGAGCTTCATAGTCTATGCTGAAAAGGGAATGACCTCTTAATCCAGGTAGCACCCCGTGCACCGTGGCAAAGCCTTAAAGCAGCAAACCTTTTCACGTGACCTAACAGAATTTGTGATAGTACATCTGGAGGAACAAACTCGGCCGTAGGGTGCTGTTCTAGTGGACAAATGCCAGCTTCACACTGGCAAAGATTGTGAATTTTAAAGGGAAGAATACTGATGATCATGGAAAATTCTCAGTGCTGAGAGTGAACGCTGTGGAGCAAATAAAGGCTTTTTTACTGGTTCTCTCAATAATTATGATGGATAAGGAATTCAAAATCACTAAATGCGTGAGATGTTCAACCTCCAAACCTCTCAGGAGATATTGGAAGTTGGATATGATAATCAATCAAAAAGACTCACGACTGCAATCACACTGGTATTGGTTTCCGCTTGAAGAATGCACCAAACTCTGTGCTCAAGGGGCCGGGGCTCGAAACACTTTACAAATATCACAAACAGAGAATGGTTTAGAAGCAAAATTATGGTGGTTTCAAATACGCCACTGGAGCAGCGATTCATAATCTTGCCTAAAATCTCCTGGTATCACCTCCAGGATTATCAGCCTAAGCAAACCTCACACCCACAGAGTAGATGTGCAGAGAGGTTTGTTTTTGAGGGCTTTGTTTGAGACCGAGACACATTTTGAGGGAAACAAAATTGTTTGCAATCCAGCAGACAAGTGTGCATTTCTTTTTAATGGAATCTGTAATTGTTCATGTCAGCACATCAGTGAATGAATGTTTTCAAAGTGTTCCAATCAAGGTCTTGGGAGCTGTGAAGTAACTCTCTCAGCAGTGTTAAAATCTTTCAAGTACTGACATAATTGCTCATAAGTGAATTAGTGTAAGAGCTGACCTTTGGAATTATTCATGGAGAAGTATAATATAATGCCATATACCTTTCCTCTCTCCTGCCCTTACTTATCCATTTATACTCACTATTACAGATTTGCAGTTGAACTAAGTGCATCCGCTGTGATAATTATTTGTATAGCCACATTATATAGTTTAAAGTCATATACTCAGTGTTTCAATGCTTTTGAAATATTATAGGTTGTACGTTACTAGTTACGCTGTTTAAAAAGTAATTAGTGATGTAACTGTTAATTTCCTCAGCAAAGTAATGTAACTTACTACATTTGATTACCTTTTGATTTCTTTTCAACAAGCTGGTAAATAAGCTTCACACTGTATAGTGATGTTATCGCCCTTTTCTGATTTCAGAAGGAAAATATTGTTCAGTTTCCAGGACTGAAAGGAGTTCTTGTATGACGACATGGCCACTTGCCTTGATGTGGTCGGCTGTTTGCAGCCAGGCATGGCAGACTAGTCGCTTAAGGAAATGTGGATTGATTTGACTGGCAGACGAGAGGCGTTGCTCATGCAAACAAGAGAACCAATCAAAAGCAATGCTCAAAGTTTGAGTGCCTACTGCTAATGAACAGAGTCTGTCTGGACGTAGAGACAGCTTCCTGTCAGCCATCTTAGCCTTGATGTGCTGCACTCAAATACGTCCCAACAGCTTTGTTTGGCTAAGAGTTGCAAACCATCAAAATGAATGTTATATTCTATATTCTGCAGCTTTTTACCAAAAAGAATATATTTGGATGCAGCCCCTTTGTAATCATCAATATTTTGCTTAATACCTGTTATTTTATTACATTTTTTTCTCAGTAACTATAACAATTACATTTTTATTTTGTAATTTAATTACATATAATTAGTTACATGTAACTAGTTACTCCCCAGCACAGCACGCACTCAATTTACAGTTTACTCACCATTCAGCCAAAAGCCATTTAATATATAGAAAAGTATACCCCCATTCTCTTTAGTGATCTACCCATTGCCTCAGTAGCATACCCACCTCATCAACCAACACTACACCACTGTGTGCACACTAATCTTGCCGAATTTGTCCTTCCACTTCCGATGCAAAGTCTTTGAGCATTCCAAATCTGTCAGTTTTAAAATAAAAAAAGTAAATTTAATTTTATGCCAGGGACAAGGCGCTAGGCACTCAGTTCTGTCCATAGACAGACACATTGTTTATTTGGTTTGGGATTTAGTCGTGCTAGCTAGTAAGTGCAGCAACCAGAAATACAAAGGCAGTGGTGAAAATGGGCCGGGTGCCTCAAGTCAATCGACGGGGAAACTCTGACACATCTCAGCCTGAACTCCCTTCTCTGCAACCTCCCTCCTATAGCAATCTTGCACACATACTTGGGACATTTAGAAAGTATAGTCTTGGCAAGTTTTTCTTGAGACTAAGGTGTCTTTGGTTTGCATTCCAATTAGAAAATGCTCGATTACAGGCATTTGTATTTACCATGCTTTTTTTGTTTGTTTTTTAGGTAGTGAATCAGTGAATGAACATTTTCAAAATGTTCCTCCAAGGTCTTGGGAACTGTGAAGCAGCTCTTAAGAGTGAGTTTTGAAAACTTTGAATTAGCAGAATAATTGCTCGACATTGACTTAATTAAAACAGGAGCTGACCTTGGGAAATGTTCTCAGAGGGGTATTATAATGTCATACACCTTTCTATTCTCTTATCCTCACTTATCCAAGCACACTTACTATTACATCTTTGGAACTGAACCGATTTGATCCACTGTGATTATTCTGTGTCTATAGACAGAGAAAACTGGCATGTCCCAGCTTGACCTCCCTGTCCCCCACCCCCCACTCCTAGAGCTGTCTGTAAGGTCAGTATAGCACAGAGGATATTTTATTCAGTTCCCCAAATTGCATTGATTGTTTTTCCTCAAAGTTAAGCAAAAAGGCTGTAGCAATTGATTTGTAAATGATGCCAGTTCAAACTGTGGTCATTATTGTCTAGCCAGCCAATCAGGGATAGTGACACAACTGAATGAGATGGACAACACAGGCTGAAATTGCTCAATTCAGCAACAGGGTGCAGCTCAGACCAAACTCAGCCTCCTCCTCGCTGAATCCCATCTATATCTTCACAAATGCTAACCCTTTCTCTCCGTTTGGGGCCAGACAATATCACATCAGGCATAAATATTACATGCACACGAGTGCAACAAGACAGCATTACTCATTCAATGCACTCGCCACAAGATGCAAATAATCTTCAAATTAAAATTCATAGTTTTGCATTACTGTAAGACTTACCTACACATACATACTTGCCGGCTCCCAACTCGCTGTGCATTTTCCCTTAAGTCCACAGGCACCGTTATGGCTAAAACACCTAATCATGTTTCACTGCGTCCCTGTGTGATCCACCATGAAGGGCTGGTGATGACACTCCACTCCTCTGAATGTACTGAACTTCACTCTGTAAATACAGTGACCCACTTAAGGGCCAAAATCATAACGTTAACAGTGTGGAACAACTGGAAGGATTTCTACAGTATTAGCTCATAACTACATAGATTAAGTAAAAAAAAAAAAAAAGAAGAAGAAGACAAAGAAAAAAAATAGGTAGAGTTAGGACTTGTCAGCCAGGTTACACTATCTCTGTGCTGTGTAATGATGTGTGAGCGTGTGGTTCTCCAGCTCTCTGCCGCCTCTTTATACTGCAGAATGGAGATTCGTCCAACTCGATGGAAAGTAATAAATTACTCTGGCAAGATTTGGGTTCTGCATAAGTCAGGAGGAGCCACCAAGGGGGAAAACAGATTGTAGATTGTTTTGTGTGCAGAAAGGGAATAAGGGAGGTTCGCTGTGGCATTTAGATTAATGTGTCTGCCCGCTTTACAAAATGCCTCGGAATCTGCAAGAGCAATGTAAGATATAACGTAAATGTGGGATACATTATATTCAGTGCCGTGCGTATGACATTAGGATTAAGCAGTGATTTGCCTATTTTGTCAGTATACAGTGGGAGGAAATATTACTTATGATAGAGGGAGTACAAGCTCTCTGCAGTATTCATTCAGACTTTGCACACGTAGCCAGCTGAATATGATAAATATCATTCCAATGGACACTGTTGGGACGAAGTGCCGAGTGTTTCCGCCGAGCGCCAGAGCCACAGCAAGACCTGGTGTTCCCAGAGAGATTTAATAAATAAAAGTGATACGACTGAACACTACAGTAAATGCATTTGAAAACACCCTTCAAAGTTTCTGAAAGACCCACGAGGATTAGATCTGAATTTTGGCACTTGTGATAGGGAAAATAAAACTCATATATATAAAGTTGGCTTTACTGCACAAAAAAACAACTAAATAAAATACTAATACAAGTAGATCTGTATGTCAGCGACTGATTTATTGTTTAGAGACTGATTTATTTGTTGTATTCTGAAAATCATAAGAATGGATCTTACATCTAACAACATTACCTTTTCAAATAGGCCTGAATGAATTCTATATTTATAGCTATGACATTAATACTCATTAAAAGCTTTCATAAACTTACACTTACTACAGCTCTGGAGCCTTTAAAAGACAAATCTTCATGTTTAAACAACCAGAAATGAGGCGCTTCACCTTTATCACCACACATTATGAATCTTCAAAAAAAATTATTATAATATTTTTTTTTTTTTTTTATTTTTTGCCCAGTTCTGTTCTGTGAAACAAAGTAAAAATTGTAACATTGTGAAAATTAAAATCTGTAGCAGTGGTTTTAATCTCCCATAATCCTCTTTATATGCAAATCAGATTCAATGGCATAGCCCTGGATTTCTCATCTGATTTTACATTTACAGTTGTGATTTATACAGCAATGTATGCTAAATCTTTTATGATTGCAAGAAAACATACACTCAACAACATTACTGTTTTAATGTTCCCTCCATATATGTATGTATGTATGTAATATGCTGTATTATGAGCTAATATTACTAAGCTGCCTTAATTTCTCTGTAGAAGAGATGAAGGCATCTGATCAGCTAGGGAACCAGACAGCTGAAATCACATTTTAATAAATTGATAATTAATTAGATCTAAATGCCAGCACCATAAATGCTCCATGGGATCGTGCAGAATTTGAACTTGTTGAGATCCATGTTGCACCGCATCCTACAGGGCTCAAACAGTGGAAGTAAAGAAAGAATGGAAAAATGCCCAGAAGAGTAGAATGAAGCGATTCACTGAGTTTCATTGTTCATGAAACTGGAGGTAAGTGTGTTAAACAGGGCTAATAGTGCTGCAGTAAAGTGAAATAAGCCTATGAGTTTTCAAAGCACTTTCTTCTCGCAGTCTATGGTCTCACGCAGGGAATCAAAATTATAAATCAAGGCTAAGTAACCTACAGGCATGATTGGTACATCGTTTGGCATCCAATATTGCTTATCATCAAAGCAGAGACCTGAGTTCACCTCAGGTCTATGTTTGCAGTGCAGAAACTCTCAAATGAAATGTGGTCCTAATTACATTTTATCTGATGCCCTGCAGCGGGCCCTGCCCTCTGAGAAATTAATATCTGAGTGTCCACTGCACCCCGTCTCAATTACATTTCTTTTCAAACGCATCAGCTGCCATCCTTCTTGTTAATGTGCAATGCGGGAATGAAAGTGTATACAGTTCTCAGTTATTCGTCATGCCCCAAAGACCAAGCGAAGGGCCGGCCTGCATATGTATGCATTTAAAAAGGCAGTAACAACACAGCGCACCGAGCTTGCTTTGCTTATATTTACAGGCTGCCACATGTCTCGCATTTACTTTATTTTACCCGAAACTGTGAAACCAGATTTGTTGTTTATGAAAATGGTTTTCAGAAAACAAATTGTGGCTGTGTTTGAAGTAATCAAAGATATTTACTTGCTGTTTCCTGTTGTGAGGGGGGGGAATTAGAGTTTGTTATTTCAACCAGCTTTCGGGATCAGAGGGCGTCATGCCAGGTTTTGTTGGCCCCCCTGTTGTGGTCATGGTGTAAATGTGCCACGCTGCCACTGGTTCCTCAAGACAGACTGCACACCGCATGTGTACTTATAGTAAGATTTGCGGTCGTATAATGTATGAAAACAATACAATAAGTCATGTCAGGGGGTGGACTGTGCCCTGTGGTGAGTCACAGAGCGGTGAATGGTAACCCGGCGCTGATCCCGTGGCGATGCGGATGCGGATAATGAGCAGCGCATCTCCATGGCCACCTGAAAGGCTGTTTGTGAGAATACAGGGAAAAGCTGCTTGTGCGCGTAGGGAGGAGAAAAATAATAGCACTAAATAGACAACAAATGACATCAGAGGTGTAGGATATGCATGGACCCATCTCCATCTGTGTGTGCGTGTGTGTGTGTGTGCCTGTAGCCTGTATTAGAATGCAATGAATAGGAAGCAGTGATGCGCCTTGTGAATTTATGGTTGGAGGGAAAATGCTCAGTGTCATGCAAAAATAATTAAAACATTCAGACTGTATTCCCAAGCATGAATCAAATAGCAAATAGCAATATCTGGAAAAGATACGGTAGCACAACACCTAGGAAGTGCATTCATTTAACCTGGCACAGTAGGATAAATATAATTTGTCAGCATCACATTAATTAAAGATGAGTTGATGAGCACATCAGTTATGCGCTATAATTAATATCATAAAGTGCATCATTGTCTGACTCATTATTAATGCTGGTTAATCTGGTGTGTTTACTGTAGGACTAAGCTGATAAATTTATCAAATATGGAAAGACTGCGGATGTGACCAATACTCTTTCAGGTGAGGAAGAATGGCACTGTTACGAAATAACACACAACAACAACAACAATCATAATAATACTAATAACAGGTTGCACCCACACATGCCCCTTTTCCACCATTTATAGCATTCGCTGTTCCCGTTTGGGTCTGTAACCCTGCCCACCAATGACGTGGTGGGTCGTGTCATCGGTTCTTTCCCTGGCTCCTCTTTAGCCCCTGCTCGAAGTTGGTGCTTGCCTGGAACAGGTTTGGAACCAGTTTGGCCCGTGCTTGGTTGGTGGAAAAACAAAAAACTGGTGCTAAGTCAGGCACTGGCTCCGAACCAGCCCTGGAACCGCTTTGGTGGAAAAGGGGTAACAGTGTTGGTCAGCAGTTGTGCTGTTGCAACTTGTATTTACTGTAAACCACATCTCTTTATTGCCGGCCATTGTAGTAAAAACACCGTCATGGGTGACACCGCTCTTGTCCCAGTGGTCATAATGGCAGCTTTCCAAGAAAAGAAACATAATAAAACAACAACAACAACAACATGGGGGTCTTTATACTACTATTGTGTACAAAAAGATTCGAGCCATGTGGATTTTTAAAGACTGAATATTTTTATATTGACGTTGATGATCATTTTTATCTTGTGCTAATAGCCAACTACAATAAATCAACATTAAATCTGACTTTTATGGCCCAAAAAATGACAAGTGCTCAGTTTTTCCTCTTTAAAACTCTTCACTGAAACACAGACTAATAAAATTACTTTAAGCAGCTCATCATGGCATTGCGACTCCTTTCAGTCGAAAGATGGGAGAAAACCCATTATGCATTATTTGCCTTTACATGAGCAATTATTAGACAATAACAATAAAATGCAAATAAAGAAATAAATTAAAATGAAAAATTGAACAAGAAAACTAAATTTTTCTACAGAGTGTACACCGTTTCAGTGTGGCTGTGGTTCATGAAGAACATCCATCATCTCAAAAGCAAATAAATAAGAGTGTAAAATCAACATAAAAAGATCCTAGTACACGTGTACAAATTACATTTATATAGTTTTTTATAGTTTTTCCATTGCACAAATATGATGCAGCACCATAGTGGGCTTGATGTATGTGCTCGGAGGAGCATGAAGAGTCCTGGCTGACCCAGAACACGTCCTGCGCTGCACTCTGAATACCAACGCTTACCCTCCTGAAGGGACCACAGACTGCAGACTGAACAGATTTAAGAACTCTTTTATGCCACTTTCCATAAACATTGGAAACAAGAATCATTACGGGTGATTTTAACATGCCACATGCAACTTTCAGCGTTTTAAGCACATTATATTGTGGCATTTTCATGTGGACTGGTTTTATTTGATTTATATGGTATGATGGCTTATTTGGTTGGTTGTAATTAATAATGCTGCTTGGTTTGGTTTGGTTGGTTTTAGTTAGTATGGTTGGTTGGTTTTAATCAATATGAAGTAGATTGCTATTTTAAGTACATATTTATTTATAATTGTCAATGTCTGGGTGACTGATGTTATGTTCAATGTGTATGTCTACCCGCAACACTGAGCCCAAGGCAAATTGCCCCACGGGGACAATAAAGGATACGAGATGAGATGAAATCAACATGAAACGTACTGTGCACTGCCTCCGCAAAAATACTGTGACACAACATAATGGAGAGTTGCTTGTAATAACATGTCATCTGGGCTGTGTCTGCCACTGTGAAGAAACAACCATACAAACAGCGTGTGGTCCGAACAGCGTGCGGTCCTGTTTACATGGCGGGAGGGACAGCAACACCGCCGCAGCATCCCAAGGATTAAAGAAATAGCCCGTACAATCTTTGGGCCAGTGCTTAATCCGCTCAAGTAAATACCTGACACTCAATTTCCAGCAAGGCCATCCAGAGCTGTGATGACGGCCGCAGTCTGCACAGGGGTTACCGCCATCTCCTGAAGGACGTGTGAGGGTTGCGAGGTGGCCATGGCCTCCTCCGCATCCCTCACACTATTCAGGTCATGGAAAACCGGTAGAATGAAAATATAGGCTGTAAATACTTGTGTCAGTATCCTCTGTTTTGAGCGTGACAATGAATGTTATATTGTTGACCTTTCAACAAAAAAAATATGGAGTTATTCATATCCAGAAAGAAACCATCGGTGTGCAGCAGTAGTTACTGCAAATGAGCCAAGAGAGTAAGAATCTCTTGTGGGCAAATTTGTTTATTTGCAATATCTGGCCACCGTTCAGTGTCAGCTGTGGTGCAGTTCCCGTTAATTGCTTGTCAAAGCATTAGGCAGTTCAACTCTTACTCTCTCATTTAGTATGCAGGAATCAGAACTTCACATGGTCCTGGTGCTATTTCAAAACACAATTCATTCACGTTTAATAGAGCAAAAAAATAGGAATCTAAAGGGGTAGAAAAAAAAATATCTTGAGTGAAGCTTAGCCCCAACATAAAAAACAGTCCTTACTCACCCACTGTGCTTCTCCAGAGAGTTTTAAATCCTGTATTGAAACGGAAAAGCATAGTCACGAGCTCGGGGAGAGGGAGCTTTATAAACTCAAAGTACAAGAGCAATGCAGACCCGTATTACTCTTCACAGTTGCTGCATTTATCCCCTAATTCCTGATTATTCTGCAGTGAGCTGCTAGGTGTGCTCAATTTACAACAGAATAGAAGACAGATTTCTTCCCTGGGGGTGCTGTGGCTGAATGCGTTTCTTCGTCTTTCCCTTCTCCCTCCTCTTCTTCTTTTTCTTCTTCTTTTTTTTTTAATTAGAGCTTAAAAGTTAACGGCGACTGCTCAACAATTTTGGGCAGTTGTGGTGATTATGACAGGGGATGTATTTTAATAACACATCATTTACTGTTTTATAGTCACAGGATCCAAGTACGGGGAGTTGCTAAGCAATTGTTTTTTAGAGAATGTGTAATTACAGCCTATTAACTCCTTTAGAGGATTTCTGCAGGGGCTTTAATGTGACTATGAAACCATTTTGGATCTAGAACGATCCCCCATAAGTCATGCATAGTCTCACATGGCTCAGTTTACTATGTACGCACAAAAACAACCAAAAAAAGCATATAAGAATAATATTTGACTTATTTGAAAGATTTACGATTCACATAAACCATCCCTTTTTCTGGGGTGTTTTCCAACTTTATATGTTTTGTAATGTAATTTTGAAGGTTGCCGCATGTAAACTTTAGGTCCATCTAGTAAAGTCTATGATGTACTTGGTAGGAAGGTAGGGAGGTCCCCAAAAAAACTGACAAATCAATGCACTGATTTAAAGACCCCATATCGACTACACTGAGGATAACTGTGTCATGAAGTAAATGCATTTTTTCCAGTTTTTATCTACGCAGATGTAAAAGTTATTTGCTGTGAACAAGCATTGCAGCACTTTGTCGGAAAGTAGCTGGATAGCAGTCATATCTGCACAGATTGGTAATTGCTTTAGATTGGAGAGCGAAAGCAATCAAACAGCTAATTCTAACTTCTTGTGAGGAAGCTTGCACACAGTAGGCTACAGCTGAAACCTTGAACCCACTTCAATAGATCCATGAGAGCTATTAAACTCCATCTGTCCATCCACCCAATCCTTCCATCCATCCATTCTTACCCACTTGTTCCTAATTAGGGTTGTAGGAGGCTGAAGCCAATCCCAGCATGCACTGAGGGCTGGGGAAAAAAAACCCTGAACAGGTAGATCTATTTAACTGTGCTATGCAAATACAATATTTTCTGAGCATTCAAAAGCAAAGTTTTCATGAATAAAAATGTCATGCTTTGCTACAACATCAACTACAAACCCCCCCCCAAAAAACGAAATATCGGAACCCGCCCTCCTACATTGTGAGAGACTGCGACTCACTCATTTGACAGTGTTAGACTAGACAGTCTTTTCCTACAGTAGCCAGAGAAAGAGTATGCCAGAGAAATGATTTTGACAGTTTTATTACATTTTGTTGGTGACCGTCTAAGGTGTCCAACCTCTTTAGTTTGATCTGCTCTCTTGATTAGCCAGCATAAAACTATCATTGACATCTTAAAGTAATACTTTATTCAACATTAGGCAAGTTCACCTTTGTACTTTGTTCACTGCCAGCTAGAAATTCACTAAATATGCTGCGACTGTGCCAGAGTGCTACATACAGAGTTACACAGTGATCACAGTTAAACACAAACGGGTGACAAATGAAAGCATGAGCCAGAGTGAAATGTCTTAGAAAGGTGTTGGGTCACCACAAGCCACCAGAATTGCTTCAATGCTCCTTGGCATTGATCCTCCAAGTCTCTGGAGCTCTACTGGAAAGACAGAGCTCCAATCTTCCAAGAGAAACTGTACGTGGAGAGGGATATTATAGTCGGGTTTCAGTGAATAAAGCCTCAATTACAAAGACAAATGCACATTTTAGAGTTCAGTGGCACCGGTCTACAGAGATGTGGAAATAAGTGATGTGATCAAATGAGTCATCCTTCACCACATTCTGGACAAGTGGGTGAGTCCACAAAGAGAAAGCTGCAGGTCTGAATGTTTGACCCCTATAGTGAGGGGGTCCACTGGCTCTGTTTTTGATGTGGAGAGAATTTTCCTGGGATGGTTTGGCTCCACTCACTGTCAATCAGCACAAAGTTATTCTGAGTGATCACCTGTATCTTATGATGAAACATTTCAATCCTGATGGCAGTGGTCTCTTCCAAGGAGACAACGCCTCCATCCACAGGGCGTGAGGGCTCACCGAATGGTTAGAAGAGGATGGAAATGATGTAAATCATGACGTTATGGCCTTCACAGCCATCAGATCTCCACCCAGTGGAACAATTATTTAGAGCAGCGTCACGTAGCAGTCTTCACCACCATCACCAAAACACCAAACGAGGGAATATCTTTTAGAAGAATGGTGTTCCATCCCTCCACTTCCAGAGACTTGGAGAATCTATGCCAAGATATGCTGAAGCTGTTCTGGCAGCTTGTGGTGGACCAACACCTTACTAAGATGCTTTATGTTGTTGTTGTTGTTGTTTTTCCTTTAATATGACTCACATCTGTGCATACACTATTATTATTTTCAGTGTTTCAGCTACTAGTTATTGTGTATGTGCCTTAGCAGGATTAGCAGAAAATAAGTGGAATTGTAATCATTTCTGGTATATCTGTTTGTGTGTGTGCATGTGTGTGTGTGTGCATGTGTGTGGGTGTGTGTGGGTGTGTGGGTGTGAATGACAATGCTTTGTCTCTGTCTCATCTGCTCTCCCGACACCACATACTTCTACAGGTCAGAGCAGCATATAATGCAGGAACAAAAGGTAAGGAAGGAGACAACAGAAATGAACTGTCTTTCTATTTATCTGTCTATGAGAATATGACTATTCTTCCAATGTGGATATTAAGACAGCGTATTAAGGCAGCAAGCAGCAGCAGACAAGGCTTTAGTGTCTTCCTAAAGCTACAGTGAATACTGGAAGCAGTAAACATGAAGACTTCAAAAGTTCACTGAACACATATAGACATAATGCCTTTAGAGACATACATTAATTTGTTAAGGGCACAAAGCTCTTTCAACAGAAGGCTTTTTGCACATAAGGGATCTATATCTGGCCAGATGGGACAAACGTGAAACATGGCTTGAGGGGGTGTTCAGTCTTGTGTTACACTGGGTGTTTTACAATGTTGAGAGTCACTGTTCTCGCTGCAGTGCTATTGAACGGTGTAGGGTATTTTTGCATCTTCAAACCCTGAATATTGTTGTTTTCAGAGTCTATTCTTCTTGGTGACTGTTCTCACTTGTCACTGTTGATGTATTACCTACTGCTAATATGGTAATCCACAATAACGTATGATAATGTGTGATAATGATAATGATTGGCCACCAGGTGCATGGACTGATCAGCCACTCAATTAGTCCATTTTCCTACATTGATTTTTGATTGTGAAAGTTTGAGACCACACATCTCATTCCAGCGAAACTTAGAAGTGTTAAAAAGAGTTCAGGTGAACATCCATCAAAATAATTCCCTCTGACTGCGAATCTCAGAGAATAAAGCACAGGAAAAAAAAAAAGTTTCCTTTTAAAACTGTTTTACCCTGAAAACCCTCTCTAAGGACTTTCAGACAAAATAAAGTTATACATAGAACTGTAATACATACAGATGAAGCTGTCACTGAAGTTCCACATTTTACCTCAGGAAAATCTTACTTTTATCCTGAGGAGGTTTATCTCCCAACAGCAGGACCAATCATGCTCTTAAGCTCTCATTAGAGCTGTGTCTGGTTATTGGCCAGATAAGAGACAAAGAAGAGGGATGGATTGAGGGATGGACGGGTGGGCCGGGCACAGACGGTAAAGACAATAAGTTATGTTTGCATGGCAAGGACTAATTCTTCATTCCTCTAATTGAAGAAGTAAGGGTGGAGATCAATAAGCTTCACTGGGCCTCCCTGTTCTGGCATTAGCCGCTGATATTGTTAAGACCAGACGGCATAGATAGATCTTTTATCGGCGACAGGGCATGGTGTGTTTACATCGCATCCCTTATCTCTTGAACTCCCATCTGTCCTGCTTCAAGAATCCAATTATGGCCTCAATATTAACCCTTTTACAAAATTAACCCCTCACACCTCTACTCTTTGAACAAATAAAGGTGGGCGAGGAACCTGCTGCCAGTGTTAAATGAGGAAATAAATAATGGATGGCGGCTTTGCCTCTCTCCCTCTGTGAGCCACTGATCCAACCCACCTGGAGGGCTTCTAAATAAGATCCTACGCTGGCTGAGCACAACACAGCAGTTCATTGATCCCCACCCTGTGGTAAGGCCTCTCCCTTCAGGTGGGCATCAGAAGGTTGGGGAGAAAGGGCATAAAAAACTATGTGGGAGCCAGCAATATGCGCACACACACACGTATACACACAGAATAAAAAAATACACACATACAGACAGCATGGGGCTGAATGACTCACCTGCCCTCCAGGTAGTACAGATCAAAAGAGTCGGCAGCTAGAATGTATATGTACATGTGTGTGAGTGTTTGTGAGAGAGACGGAGAGAGAAAGAGAAAGGGGGAGGAGAGCGGGTAGAAAAGAGAATTCCCATTAGCAAATACTGACAAGTAAACATCTGCGTATTTGGACAATTTTAATATGTGTTATCCCCAAACTTCTGTATTTCCTGAAACACATTCTCATCAGATAATGAAATCTGCTGAAACCATGTCCTGGATATAATTGCAAAAATATTTTACAATTTGTCACATCCTGATGTAGCAAAATTTGCTGAAAAAAAAAAACGTATGCAAAACCTTCCTCTATAGATTCCACAACGGCCACAATTTTTCATGGCTGGAAGAAGCCAAAAATAGCATAAGAAATAAAGGAAGGAATTGTGCAGCTAAACCAAATAGCAGCGGATATTACATTTTGATTCACGTGGCAGTAATATTTTTAGGGGACTATAGTACAGTAAGTCATTTGTCCATGAATGTTTAGGTTTCCAGGGGATTACAGTCAAATATGATCTCCTCAATTCAAAAAAAAAAAAAAAAAGTCACTGAGCATCTTCCTTCAGTCCTGTGTGAACAGGGTTAAAAGTATCTGTGTGTTTGTGCAAGTCCAGTCACCTGGAGCAAGTTTGTGCTTGGAGAGGTTAAATTGTAGGTTCCTTGACAAAACTTGAAACCTCCAGCGCTGGCGTGAAGGTGCTGGGCTTTGTCTTGCCAAGGGATGGGCAGTGATGGCGAGTTTGTGATGTGCCGGGGCCATCTCACGCCTAGAGCCAGAGCTGGAGCGAGGCGTGCATTCATCAAACACACACACACACATGCCCACACGTACTCACACTATTACCCTTACACCCTCCAAGCTACAATTGGGCTGCAAAGGCTTGGACTCTAACTTAATGTAATTTCATTTATCACTCTGAATTAGATTTCATGTTGCTACTTAATAATTTACATCCCCTGAAAAGCACTCTTGGCTTTCATCTCAGTTTCAAGGAACACTGGGAGATGATGACTGGAGGAAACTACTACTACAGTGGCCATGATTTACTTTGGTGTGTGGCGCAGGCAGCACTGGAGAGGAGAATTTGTGTACCATGCAAATTTTATAGTCAAGGATGATGGAAATGTTGAGTCCTCAGTCAAGTGTGTCAAACTTCAGTGCAGTTTGAGTTCACTGCCATCTCGCTGGTAGGAATACATATTCCCAATGATCTGAAGACACCCGAGATCTCCGAAAAGTCAGCTCCTCAAGAACTGTGATAAACTGGTCCTGTTGCTTATTGATGCCCATGCATTTTACATTTTCTCATTGTTATTCAGTGTCGAAGCTTGGGCACAGGGCCATGAAGCATGTGGGGGACAATGCTGTTTGTCAATTAAAATGAAAAATTGCACATGCAAGGTTTTTGGATACTGATAATATATTGTTGCCTGTTCCGTCATGCAGAAATGTCCTTGAGTACAACAAATCCACATCAGCTTCAGGGGCGATGACCCTGCACCATAACCTCCTTGTAGAGGCAGGAAAGACAAAAAGATGCACTTCCTCACTTAGGGTCAACCGCAAATAGATAGATAGATAGATAGACAGATAGATAGATAGATACCTGGTCCTCTATTCAATATTTAAAAACAGGAGCCTTTCAGTCGAAGCAAGATGACTGCTTTTAAATAATACATGACAAAATGCAAATGTGGAGATTAGTCTCTGTTTATGGATGGCATTTAATTTTAATTGGTTCATTATTTCCAGAAATTACATTTTTAAACTCTCCTGACTGCCACAGCTGTGCTTGGTGTTGCATCAAGGGAATGAAGGCTAGAGGATGCGAGCCTCCCTCCCTCCTAAACAGGGTGCTACATACAAAACGTTGATGAATGCATAACTGGCTAATCTCATCTCTTTCAGGAAGACCATTTTCCATCAAAGGACACTGAACCACTGAAGAAAATGCACTGTAGTAAATCTTTAAAATCAAATATCAATAATTTAACTGTAGCTATTGAGGATTCCATGTAGTTATAGCTACAATATATAACTTTGCCTCATAACCAGCACTCTTAAAGCCACCATAGGAGAATGCAGCCAATCTGCAGTACAAATAAACAATAGTGATGTTTACTATCGTGCACCATCATCTTACACCTTTAGCTTGCCTGTTCTTTATTTCCTTACTGCCATCCATCATTCCTAATCATTTCATCATCTTGATAACTAACTGTACCAGCAGCATACATGCCACTGCATCCCTAACATCACAGAAAAAGACATTTTTGAACAAAAAATGGTTGACTGAAATATGTAATGTTTCCTTAAAATACTTATTTGCCATTATTGGGTGTTGAAAACATAATGAAACTGCTGAAGCTGATAAGGCGCATCAGGGCACCACCTGAAGTCCTTTGCATGCAGAGAAAGCCTATCAGTTGATTTCAAACCAGCACTTTTGCTGGGAATTAACAGCTACTTTTGTGTGGTGCCCTAGTGGCTCACCGTGTAGGACACATACTATACTGCTGAGGAGAATGATTGATCCTAGTCAGAGTACTGACAAAGGAATGGCGATTCAGGGTGACATGCTTGAGATGTTTGCTGCAAGCCTTCAAAGTGCAAGTTTTTAACAAGTTAGCTACAGCAATGTCAGCTATGATAACACTGGCTAACATATTGTTGTAGTTTTTGTAAGAGCTGTAGCTATTTCAGTTCCAACAAGGCCGATCTTTTCATTTTTCTGGACAGCTGGTTGGTCTTACCGGGGTTCAGACAATACCGTGTCTAACAATGGGAGCTAAAGCCCACCCAGCCGTGCTGGAATGGATCCACTGAGGGAAATGCGGTGACTAAAATTCAATTTTATTACAGTTATCGACTTTAAGAAACTCTCTGAAGACAGTACAAATAGTACTAATAGTACTGAAGAAAATCTTTATTTTTAAGAGGGTTCACCATCCTTTTAAAGTCTTGAGAAACAGTCAAAAAACAGGATTTTAAAAATGAGGATCAAACACTGCTTAATGTTGTTAAACCATTTTTGAGAAATCAACTTTTGTTTTGTTGTTTCATGGTGTAATTTTGGCTCTCAGTCAGTAATCCTGCCAAAGACAATGCACACAGAGAGCAGTGGCAGCTGAAATTGAGCTTCAGGGGAGAAAGAAGTGAGCTCTCCATTTTCTATGCTGGATTTCTCCCTGCGTATTTGTTTAACATGATTTCAAGTCTACAAAGAAGGCCTTGCTCTTTTATTATGAGGGGTTGCCACTGAAACCAAGCAGCTAACCTTTCACTGATTTTTTCCCCCTCGTATGGCTTTGCAGCTGGGTAGAAAATAACTATAATTGACATCAGTGGATTAACTTCTGGCGAATAATCCACAGAAAAACAAAAATACAATATCAAACAAAAGAGCAGTGTCAGAAACACAATGCACATCACCAATCGAAGGTTGTAAGTAGTGTGAATGTGGTTTAGGCTGGAATGTTCCTTCAAGGCAAGCAGGGGGATTAAGCAAGTGAACACAAGGTTCCAGACAGACACACGGATCATTTTTAGTGTATCCTAGTTATTTATTACTTTAGTAGTAACACACTGCATTGAATTTTGAATACACTGGAAAATTATACATGATCTCTCACTCATTTCATGTATTCATGATACTGTAGATTCAAAGATGGATTGAGACCTTTGCTGCTTATAATCCTTTCTACTGTATATGCATATATGTATACATAGACTGTATCTATATCTATCCAGATATTAGAGCTGTCAAGTGATTAATTTTTGAAAATTGTGTTAATCACACTCATGGATTAATCATGATTAATCACATATTTAAAATGTATAAAATTACTTGCTTGCTTACCCTTTCACTGTTGTGTAATGTTATTTTGGAGACAACTGTTGCTCTTCAAAGGGATTTAAAAGATGAATTCCCCGATGTAATCTGATATTTTTCATCCTGTTGTCTTCAACAAAGCTGATGGGCTGACAGTCCATGGAAATCCATTTAGCGACTGCATCACTCAGTTTTGTTGTGTTGACAGATTTGCCCCTAAAGCAACTGCGGTTTGACAGCACTGCTGCTAGTACTTCTCTGACTACTGGATGCACTAAGTTAGCAAAAAAAATGTGTTGCATTAGATGATATTTTAAACTTGTTGTTGCTCTGACATAACTACATTTCAGAGTTGCACTTTGTCCGTAAGACTTTATTTCTGTCCAGAGATCCACTGGGAAGCTTCTTGAAAGAAAACTTGTCATCCAGTGGGTGACAGGCTGCCTTGTCATCCGTTTTGTTTGTTATTGGTATTCAGCAGCTCGGTGCCGGCAGCATTTATGCGAGATGTCACATGGGGTTCAGGGTCAAAAGTGGGTAAGTAGGTCAAATTTCAACACTGCTTTAACTTGCATTTTTTAACCCTAATATCTCTATCTAAATATCTATCTATCTATCTAATTATCATACGTTTGTGTCGTGCATAGCATATGCAGCAGTCTTATGTTACTAGTAGGAAATGAAATTGAAGTCCAATAACCTTTACTTCCATTTTTGTGACATTCTGTTTTATTAGATGATATGAGACAGAGATAGTCTGGAACAACAAAAGTGTCAGGGGTTGCCACTGACACACTGCAAAGGTTAGGAACTGGATTCAAACCCACACTTTTGACAGGACATGGCATGTCTTCACTGAGCCACCAAGATGCCTCATATTCCATAACCCTGTGTACACAAAAAACACTTGGCGATCTTCCGAAATGAAAAATAATAACACCTAAATGCGGGCGCGTGTATCACAGGTTGCAGGTTTAAGACATGGATATCAAGCAGCCCTCCTGGGATTATTTGCTGTCATCAGCAACAGTGGGGCAAAATGAATCTTGGAACGGCGCTGCGCAATAGCATCTGTCCCACGGCGCGAGGTATAGAGGCACTGCTGCCTATAAAATGTCAGCGTGCCCCCATAGATGACTGGTTTTCATCAGGATAAGGCTTGATCCAGAGATAAAGTGCCCCTCCTTATCAGGCATGACAGTCCTCACTTGTTCTATCACACACAAAGTGTAGACACACCCCAAGCCGTTCACAGGACTCCCCGCTGGCATCAATAGCAGCAGGATTTTCGAAAGGGATTTCACTGGTCTCAGCCTTGTGAGCAGCGATCCCTGATGCAAAGCTGTCTTATCTGACAAGTGTGTGTGTGTGTGTGTGTGTGTGTGTATGTGTGTGTAAGCATTCCTCTGTGTGCATATGTGCGTGCGCCTTTGTGTGAACAGTATTGGTGTGTATGTATTTAGTGTGTGTGCATCACACTGCATCACTACACAGACACTAGTTAACTCAAATGAAGAGCATGAGGGTATTATAACACCCCTCCTGCTCCCAACCCCCCACCCTTCACTCT
>OMLB01050358.1:23213-35722 GCA_900302555.1 Myripristis jacobus
TCTGTCCCTCCCCACCCTTCCCCTCCCCTCTTCATCCCTCATCCACAGCACAGAGCTCAGACTCCTGGGGAGATTATGTCTGCCTGTCAGCCTCTCCGCTCTGACAGGTTAGTGCACATCAGGTTTTTTTCCCCCCCTTGCACTTGTAAAAGCTGACTTGATTGGCACGCATCTCTGGTTCTGATTGTTGTGTTGTGCAGATTTTGTGGGGGAGTCACTTCTCAGATTTTGATACAGAGGCAAAGCTCTGCTGACAGCCAGAACGATGTAGGTGAGGCAAGCAGTCAACGCCTCTTTATCGGTAAATGCAGGCATCCTCTTGTCTCCCAAATGTCTCCCCTGGGAGACGTCTTGTAATGCTGAGTCATAATGGAAAATGGTTCAATGCCGTGCTGCCACATCTGAACTCAAAAGGAAATCTCACTACAGCAGTCCACTCCGCTCGAAATGGAAAAGCAAAACATTTATTTAAATTTAATTGATTTGGTTGTTATTGACTTTAATTGTGCAGCAGGGAGTGTAACAAGAGGGCAAGACGAGATTTGAACTAGGGCCAACGGTGGACAAGAGTAATTGCACAAGTTGAAATCTCAACCATTATTGTGTACACTCTGTAAAAATCTCTTTCTTCATTACTGCAGTGCCCCTAGACTTCAGAGGTATCCAATTAAGTTTCCCTGATGACCAGCTTCCCTTTTAATTTTCACCCAAACCCTATTTTCAGTACTGTTGCCTTATCTAGACACTGAATTCATTTCTAATTCCATAAAATCCCCGCAAAATCCAATTTGAGATAATTTTCCAGCTGCATTGTTTACTGGTATAGTATACAGACTCTACATAATGTGGAAACTTTTCTAAAACTTGGCGAAGTTGAAGCAACACCCACTTTGAATGGCAGGTAGCTAAAGCCGGCTAAATTTATGAGGAAAATTTTGTTTACCAGCCGACCAACAAAAGGTAGCAGCATGTGCTCAAACACCCTTAACACACTCCTGTGCTCTTTGTGTGTTCCTGCTTGCGTGGTAAAAAACCTCCAATGCCCTGTTTTTCTTCATCTAGTGAATAACATCATATTCACAGCAAGTTTTAACAGGTTCCAGCTCTCTGTAATCCTGAAAAAGAATGACATGCCACGTGTGGTACAGCCAAAAAAAATATGGTCATAGTTAAGTTTAATAGTTGAAACTAATGTTTACATATTATTTCACTAATTTTTGAGCACTTTATTATTATTTTTTTGACAATTTTAATTAATTAAACATTTCCACATTAAGGTTTACACTCCCAAATATTAACATCATCTTTGTTCGGTGATAAAATGATCAGACAGCAGGGAAACAGGAGGGTGGAACCAAAGTTTAGTTCGCACTGCGCCCAGGTGGCTCCAGGTGACAGACTCCGGTCCCTCCCTTCAGAACATATTGGAAACGCAACACGGGTGGTTCATCTCTCTCTCTATCCTGTGATGTTTTCCTGTATTTTTCGGGTTAGTACACTGTGACAACCACAAAATAACTACCTCTTAAGAGTTAACAAATTTTAGCATTAGCAGCATGTTTTTGGTGATGTTTGTCAGTGAGCAAAAGTAAGTCTGATGCTAGTTTGAAATCTCCGCTCTAGTAAACAAAGCCGCTTGGCGGGACTCTCCGAAAAATGGCGTCTGCCTGTTGCATAGTAAGCGGAGCTCATATGTGCACATTGTGTATAGCCATTGTTTTAATTTATTTCCCCCTTTTGGGTCCTGCGCACCTGACAAATATTGTAAAAGGAGTTGTTTCTGTTGGGAACTAATATTATCTGATGCTTGTTTACTATAGAATATTATAGAAAATTACTTGAAATGTATTTTTTAATGTTATTTTCTGTTCAAATAGCTACAGTTTAATGTGTCAATCTGCACTTTCGTCATGTTTAAAGGTGCCAGTAATACTGTGAATGAGTTTATGAACATTCCCTATGCAAAGAGTTTACTGTTTGACATTAATACCAGTCTGCAAAAAATAGCTTTCAGTGAAACTCTGTACGCTAAATGGGATTTTGACTTAAGCACACTATATATAATTGTAGCCGTGGTAACAGCACAGATGCTGAAGATATGCTTTTGGATAAATTAAAATATATTATGAATCCTTTTGATTCATGGCTAGTTGTTTTGATTTATTTTGAGTTTTAAAATGAATGTGAAACTACTTGTGATGTGAGATGGAATGAAATACACTGCATCCTTTGAATTGATGTAGGAACAGATGAGGACCAAACAATGGACACTGAAACAGAGACTTGCATTAGGGACAGAATGTTTATTGTACTGTTGTGAAGAATTGCAAAGTAAAGCAGAACATATTGGAAACGCAACACGGGTGGTTCATCTCTCTCTATCCTGTGATGTTTTCCTGTATTTTTCAGTTATCAGGTCACTCAGTGTTAGAGACCGGTAACACATGCTGGATTTTTCTCAGGTGCAGTTGGAGCAGTGCGGTTGTGAAGGACATTTTTACAGTTTAATGCTCCTATTAGCCATTGTTTCATTAAGGAATTTCAGACAGAAAATACTGTAGATATGCCATTAGAGATAGAACAGTGTCTTTGCTTTCAACTGTTGTATTTCCTGTAACATTTACAAACAACTGATTATGGGCTTTCCTTTTTTACTGAAAGACACATAGACTATAATTACATTCCCTGAGCTGCAACAATTAGGGCACCTAAGCAATCATAATAATTTATATTATGAATAGTGTTTTAGTCTATAATTTAAAACACCAGTAACTGCATTTCAGAATTTCGAACATGGTTTTTATGGAGGGAGGAGGAAGTCAGCATTTTTAGAGCTTTTACCATTGGTTATCAACATTTCACAACAGTTCACTCAGCCTCTAAATTAAATTAAGAGAGGTCCCAGACATGACATGGGATACCGTCATCTATTTAGTTATTAAGGTACAGTGGTTCACAAAAAAATAAGAGGAACATGGCACTGAGCTTTCCTTGTATGTGAATATTTAACTGATCATATAAAATACTGATAATTTGCTTATTTTACTTTTAACTATAAAATGGGGCTTCTTTACTGTTGTACTGCATGTTCAAATCTGCAAGAAAGAGCTCTACATTTAATTGAGGACATAATTTATCAAATTATTGTAGAGCTACATGTTCATGCCAAACAGTATACCCAGGCATGTCAAGCAGTGAAATCTGATGTGGCACTGTCTGGCCTGGGCTCTCTGAGTATCTATTTTTGTATTTTTTCCCCACTGTATTATGCATTATTTTGCAAACTGCTGCCAACTTTAAGTTTGCATGTTAGGTTTTGACCATAAGTTTGAGAAGAGTTTTAGAAAAATGTGCTGTGGATCTGCACAGTTTTGGTGGTGGCTGATGCTGAGTAAGAACTAATGGATTTTGAAAATTGTGCTCCCTGAATGCATTATATGTTAATGAAACTCTGCACTAACTGCATGAAGTGCTATAAAAAAGGAACTCAGTAATGGAAAAAAAAATATATATGTACTTGTAACAAATTGAGTCCAGCTCTGTAACCTGTAACTGCTCATGCGGACAAACCGTAAAACAAAGGTAGAACAATCTTAGTACACTTAGCAGGAGAGAGAGCTGCTGCTGGTGACTGGCTCTGGTGTTGTCTGTCAAATTTACCCTGTGGTCATGTTTTATAATGAAGCATGTTTAATTATGATTAATAAATGTATTATTCTCACTTGAATAGCCTAAGCAGAGAAATGCTTAACAAATTGACTCCATATCGACTGGTTAAGATACACAATATCTCTCTCCTCACTATGAGTCCATATTATACAGCACAAGATACAGTCTTAGCATCAATACCTTATATCCCAGGTAATTGGCTAGCCGTGGGTGGAGGTTCTTATCACTAACAACTGTGCTGTGAACTTGGTCGGCATTTTCAGAAAGTGCCACAGAAAGCAACACAGAGCAACACTGCTGTCCTTACTGTCTGTGAGCCAACATGATTTCATCATGACAGAGAAAACATATTGTGTCCTAGCCAATGGCTTACTTACTTTGCTCATACTGAGGAACGGATTAAGAATAATGCACATGTGAAAGAAATGCCTCTGCTATGGAATGACACCCCAACAAAAGCCCTAATTATAGCCCTCCAGCTAGAAGCAGCCATAGAATGCACAACTAAAATTACAAAGACTGATAGGCAACAGATCTTAGATTAAGTAGAGTGGATGTTGAACCGTTTGTCATGGTCATTTGGCCAGTTCACTATAAAATGTCAATTATGGTTAGTTGCTACAGTGATAATGCACATCTCTTGGGAACTAAGAAGGTATGTTGTGCTGTGGCTGCTTGCTGAAAGTAGTAAATAAATGTTTTTGTTGTTGTTGTTGTTGTTTTTACCACCAGCTAGAATGTGGAAGTTCTTTTCAATGGCAACAATGCACATAAAAATGGCCACCACTCTGACCATCCTGCTATGTTGATTTGAAAAGGTAAGTCCGGTCAACTCCAAGTAAAGTTTTATGGATAGATCCAAGCAGGCAGAAGCTTTCAGAGTAGAGGAGTTAACTGTGGAGATGGAGACAAACACAGCCCCGCCCTGTAACTGGAGGAATCACTGTGGGGACTGTGGATCTTTATGCCGTGCTACTAGATCAGCAAATTGCCCAGTGCATGTGCAAAAGTGCAGATGGTGTTGGAAAGTCATACATTTTGCACATTGGAAGTAGCGTGCAACAGCATCATTATCACAGGCACAGACAGCTCAGGGAGCCTCCCATACAGTCATACCCACAGTGGAATATGAACCCTTTGAAGACTTTGGCACAGTGGAAGCAGGAATGGACCCAAGGGTTCGATACGCACCACCCCAGACCCAGTGCAAAGGTACATATAGGCTGCTGCAATATAGGCACTGGGAAATCAGCCCAAGGGATTATCCTTAGGTGCAATTTGAGGACCACTCAGCAGACACTGGGGTGCACCTATTACTGCTGAACATGAAAACATGTCTGATGCTTTTCCCCACCATGTTTCTATTCCCCGAAACTCATATCACATTGTGAGGCTACAGTGGCTCCAAGATACTCACAGGACCCATGAAATTAATTGTGCAATATGACTCTCCCAGACTTCATATTCCATGTCATGTGCATTGCCTCTTCTGTGGCTTGGGGTTCGCCATTCAGGACAGAAAAAAAACGGCATCATCAACCACTTCAATTACTTGATTAATAATGAAAAGCCAATTTGCCTGGTCTTTTAGATGGCCCGGAATGCTTGAAAGCATTTTCGAATAAATCCCTTATTAGTGCAGAGGTCATCCCAGCTACAGCGGAGGGTACCTTTGGCTCTTTCGAATGATGTCCCAGCAGAACAACAGCAACTACTCGCCAAAAGGAATTGCTGAGGTGACTGATGGTTTACCACAGGTGTCAAACACACTCCTGGGGAGGAAGAAAACGGGTGGTATTCATTACTGCACTAAACAGTAGGAAATAAGCAACTTGGTTTTTCCTGACAAATACCCCTTACTGACTACAGACAAACTGACTACATCCTTCAGGGGGCTAAGGTGTTCACTAAACTAGATCTACAATCAGGGTAACTGGCAACTAATCATATAACCAGGCACAAGTATAAAAACGTTTTGCGGCAGGCTTCTCAGGAGAGGTTGCTTTTCTGAATGACATTGTGGGACATGGAGAAGATAAAACCTCTCATGACAAGGTTTGTGATACTTCACTGAAGAGGACAAAGCCTCTACATGAAAGCAGCAGCTCTCTATGCCAACCCTGGAGAACACCATCTTCAAGACCTGCAGCGCAAAGGCTACAGTTGCCTTGAACCCAACAGAGCAGTAATATTCAGGAGTACAGCAATGGACACTCACACACATATGAGTGTGTAAATGCTAGCACATGTGTTACTATCATTTGGCATTTGTCATTTGATCCAACAACCAAGGACTCGAATCTTTTATGTCCAGCAGTAGAACGGCATAGACCAGTCCATCTGTATTGCTGGGAAGACAGACTTCACCAGCACAACTCTGAGTTGCAATTCACACCACACTTGGCAGAGATAATGTAGTAGCAATATGGTGTCATGCACCACTCCAGATCCATGACACATAACCTGCTGTTCAGAGGAGGAAAAGTACAATGATCTGATCCACCTCATCCATACATTACTGTGGATGGCTGTTTCACTGCAAGAGCTGAAGCAGGAATCAACAGCAGACGCACCGAAGCCAAAGTCAAGGAGGTGAACCAGAGTGGATGGCCAAATGAGATCTCTGGTCCTGATGCGCATTTTAAAGCAAAGGTCTACAGCACTCTGGTGAATGATGAGGCAAGGTGACATGCGCCAGTCGACCAGCATCAGTTGTGTGAAGTGTATAAATATATCAAGCAGGAAAAATAACTTGGTTCTGACTTAGGAGTGTAGTAGGAGTAAAATGGTCACCCTCTTACATTATAACAAATACTCCAAGACCTGTGTAGAAGATGGGGTCTCAGGGAAACTGACAAACCATTAAGTTGCCATCCTGGAGGTAAAGGAGAGCTGCAAAATAATTTTTGACCACAAAGAAATATAAAATGACTGCAATGAATCCAGATAAATGTAATTTAAAAGTTCAAGTGGCAACAATCCAACAGTAGAACGCAAGCAACCTCGAGTAACAGACTAATGACGATACATTAGCGCCCCCTAGGAAACCTGTTAATTACTAAACATGCAGACTCGTGGTAAAATGACAAGCACTGCAGCTTTAAGACATCCCCTCTATAGCTGGTAAAAATATTACAGAAATGACTTGTGTCTCCAGTCATTGCTGCCAACACAAAAGCTGCTGTTGTCATTGATTCTGACTGATTCTAATGACGATGACTGAAAGCAGCTGCAGTCATTCTAGTTTGAATTAGAGAACTTCAGAGCCAATCACTTGCAGGAGGTGTTTCCCTTATTCAAAACGGGTTAAAAATATATATATTATAAAATGCCAAACTTTTAGAAAATATGTTTACAAGGTCAAATTATTAATCAGAATGTGTTACTTGCTGAATATGGGTTTGGGTTTGGGTGCATCCCTATCAACTAGGATAATGGAGAATTGGTTTCCGTTCAAGTATTCAAATTTTAAATATTAACAGCAACAGATATATCTGACAGATATATAATGGCTTAGCTCTGAAAGAATGCCACACAGTAATCATCTGCATAGTTAATTATGATCCTAGGTACAAGATGTATAAAGAATACTTGTACAGATCAGTCAGGACTGATTCTAACCCAGTTGTGCAACAGCATTTTTAGCTGGGTCAAACACTGCACATACCAGTGATATTGGTACTCTATTTATTTATTTATTGGTTTATTTTTCAGGGACAATCCACACTAATTAGCAGTTAAATTGTAAGTGAGTCAGAGTGAGCGGGAGTTGCTAGGTTTCATCTGCTGATCCCGGCTAGAACTTTAAAAGGCAGCCTAAAAGCACACAAATTAAAATGCATGTGTTACGGAGATTTAGAACTACATAAGTAACCCAAGAGATATGATAACACATAAAAGGCCCAATCAGCAGACAATGGCAAGCAGAAGAAACAATGCACATGTAAGTACAGCATACATAAGATACTATAGCAGAGCACACACATAACAGACTGCAGCACTGAAACTGCACCTTTCTAATAAAGAATTGTTTCTGATTTTACACAAAGGATCTCACTAATTGAGCTCTCACTGAAGTAAGCATGAGTGTCAAATATCTTTAAATGCAATATAATTTTAATAAATGTTAGATTCTGCATAATTATGACTACTATATAAAGGTATCACTTGAGATTTGAGTTTGACCCATGCCGACCCTTAAGGTCAATCAACACATGTTGATTGGTGTGGATGATTATCACAATGTGAAGAGGATATGAATGGTGAAATAGGGGCAAGCATGCATTAAATGGTGCAACTGTGCTATTATCCCAGCTGATAAGAGAATGACTTCTAGCCATGGCAAATGAAGACTGTCTAGAAATGGTCAAGCTGAAGCACAGATGTCATGATGGAGGCCTTGAGCTGTTGGTAAGGGACTGCACATCATGCCCAATCAGTGGGGAATCTGATTGGCATTTGCCATTGCAACCAGTGATCTGGCTAGCCAAGCCCTGGGACTAAATCCAACTGGACATCTGTGGTGAGCTACATGGGTTCCCCACCACTTGCAGTTACTAGTAGTCATGTACAACCTCTTCTCCAAATGGTCGGAGCTGGTATCCAGTGGGCAGAGGTGGCACTGAGTTACAACCAGTGCCTCCTTAAATTTAACTGGGGTATACCAAAGGCAATGACAATGGACATCAGGCCCTGGAAGCTAAAGGTATACCACAGATCCACCATCATGGAAATGGAAGCATGGAACAACATTTGAAGAATGACCCACAGGTGTACCTGGCTCAAGGACTCCTCATGACAGATGCCCCTGTACTACTGGGCCACTTGTCTCTCCACAGCAGGGGTTTCACCTGCTTCCCTGATGCTGGGAGGAGACCAACTGTCCAGGCCTGAGCCCACTTTTCAGCCCCAGCAAATAACACTGGGTTCAAGCCTTTTTCTGGTGTGCACATCTCCAGGTTACAGGGCAGTTTAGACTTGCAACTTTTCATTCATGTGGCATTTGGTCAAAGTGCCAAGGCAGTTGGCTCAGACTGCTGCAGAAGCTGTCCTTTCCAGTGCCAGCCTTCCCTCCATACTGCAAAGGGGTAAGGACTGGAACTGCAACCTCAAGAACTCACCCAGAAATGATCTCAATCCTAGGTGCAGGAGATAAACAGCAAGCAAAGTAAGAGGGCCCAAGAGTCCCATTAACAGTACTGACTGGCCTTTCCATGTCCAGTTAAGGCACAAGCACCCACTGGTTATCTGAGAGACCTTCAGACCACTAATAACATTGATTTTACAGTTAAACATTACTTTATTTCCTGTGATTTACGCAGTGGAGTACACAGTGCACTACAGATGGTGGGATATGGCTTTACAAGATTTGTCACTGCAATTTGGTCATGAGTAATCAAGATAATTTGGTGTCTCATGAAAGCAAATATGACACGATTTTTTTCAGCTGATTATACTAGAAAGAAGACAGAAGAGAAAGAAGAAAGAAGAGCTTTCTGTTCTCCACAGTGAATTGAAGGGGAATTATAGAGCCTAAATATTGAATCTAAATAGTTTGCTAGACTGTTCATTGTTTGATGTTTATACTGCTTCTGAGCAAGCCCATGCTGGCTACTGCTGCTCGGTGTTCTCAAGACTTGTCTGTACATATCTCACTTTTTTTTTCCCCGCATTTCATTTTCTGTGCTAACTAAATCAAACATGTTTGGAAATCTCCAGATGTCTGAGACGGCTCTAACATTGGGTCAAACTGCCTCTCTGACCTGCTCAGACTTAACAAGCTTTGGTGATGGCTGCTCACACAGTTGGCTGCAGTACGGAAATTTTTGTCTCGGATCTCAAAAACATGTGTGGGAGAGCTGCAGCAAATTGGGCCTAAAGTTGTAATTTTCCTGCCAAGGAGACAGATGACCCAGGTCAATGTTTCTAGTCAGCAAGAAAAGCAGTTACCTACCTCATATTCTTTGTTAATCAGTATGTAAGACGTGTCCTGGTAATTACAGTCACAGCATTGTAATGAAGAAGAACCATGAAATTGTTTGTTGATTAGAATCCAACAAACATCCTGTTAAGGAGTTCAGAAACCCTTAATAGGCCTACCTTGTAATCCCCATCTACTAATTGCTGCTTTATGTGCAATTAGGCAATGCTTACACACTGATAATTCTCATACATTTCCGAGACACATAAAATCATTCAAGACAGTTACTACACTGGTTCATTATATTATGACTGTGTTGTTGAAGGCAGCCACATTTCTCAGTCCAAATAATACCATTTAGCTCAGTGTTTATAAAAAAAAAATACTGCTGATAGTAGACTTTCAAAGGCTGTTTTTTTTTCTTAGTTCATTTAGAAATGGAGAGAGTAGAAATATAATGCTGGCATGTCAAAGGTGGTTCCATTCATATATCCATCCGCTCCATCTATATAGGTAATAGGAAGCAATAAACATTTCTGTTAAATTCACAATAGACACTGAACTCTTCTGTGCATCTATTGTTATTTTTTTACTGCTTAGTTTTCCACATTTATTTGTTGCTCAGTGCATTACAGTAGTGTTGAAACTCTTAGTGCTGAAAATCACCATAAGTTGTATCATTAGCTGTCCTTTCTCAGGATGTGGCTGATGACTTTGTAACTTCCTGACTGCTGGAAATACCTGCAATCTCAGCATGAGTCTATGACTCATCCACAATTTTTGAGGAAGTAGAGGACCACACTAGGTAAGAAAAAAATTGCTTTTATACATGCAGGAGGATTTAAAAGTAGCAGAACATTCAGGCAAATTACACAAATGGTGGCTAGACGTGGAGAACCAAGAGTTGAATGTCTGTCCAATGTTTTAAAACCAAGTGGCACATATTCTGGGGGTTGCCATGTGTTAGAGCTACACTGTACACGCTCTGTCTCAGCGTGAAATAGTGAATTGAGGTGATCCTTGGTAGGAAAGTTCATAGTGGGAGACAGACAGACAGGGGAACGGAGTGAAACGGTGCAAGAAGCTTACTGGCAGTGATGGTGGTGCCAGATGGGAGAGGGAAGAGCTGCCCAGGAGAGGAGCCAGTAAGCAGAGACAAGTGGTGCCAGCCCAACTGTGTCTAACAGGAGGTCCGGCTATTTAATCAAACCCAACATTGAGACCGCACTAGTGCCAGATGCAATTCGAATCCCCTTATATAACCCAAACGCCAATTAGTTTTATATAGATTCCCACCACACCCTCTGTCACAGCTATTAAAAGAGCTGCTTAATATCCTTCTTGAGATAAATTGACTCTTTATAGTGGGGCAGAGTGGAGATGTGACAGGTTTCATAATGGTAAACCTGCTTGATTCTGTGTGATGGAGTCTACAGAGAAAACTGAGTTGTGAGATGCACATTAGAAATACAAAGTCAGTCTCTCCTGGTCCTAATCTTGTTGGTATCGAGGGGTACATACTCTCCTTATGAGGTTGCTATGACATTTTGAATTTCAATTTAGTGCGAGTTTACAACTGTTGTCATATTATAGGGAATATATTTCTACATTTGTCATTCACATACTCTTTAATTAAAGGCTTGTGTGGTAACCCATTCTTAAACTGGAAGAGCAGGGGATACATTCAGAGCTTCTATTAAAAACATGAATTTCAAAGAAATGAATAAACAGATAAATAAATAAAGGTATTTTTTCAAAGGAGTGAAACAGAGAATCAGAGGATCTTGAGCATAAAGACAGGTTGTAAGCTTGAAATACGAAATAATCTTAAAGAAAAATAAAATCATCCATTCAGTTAAAACACACTGGCTGAGAGAAACATAAGTTTTCTTAACACTTCCACTTGTGTGATTAACAAAATTTGCATCTGCCAAGCATCAGCAATATATCTTTGCTTAGCAGAGACAATTTGAAGCAACTTGATGCAAACTGCTTTAAAAAAGCTGCCATGGAATCAAGCATTTTAGGTGGCAGCAATGCTCCAAAAAACACCGGGATGATGTAAATATTGATATATTGATATAACTATCAGGTATAAATATAAACTCAAAGAGTGTGCACACACACTCACACACACACACAAACCTGGAAAGGAGAACTAATACTAACTAGTAACTCCACAATTACTCAAAATGTCAAGGTATCCCCTCAAGACAGCTGATGAAACCATCTTGTGGTTCGCTCTGGGGATGACGGGGCAATCCAAGAGGTGAGAAGACAGCTTTTGAGCAGGAAGTAGCTGAAATACCTTGATTAAATTCAGGGGTGTGAGATTTTCATCAGTGTGATACAGCTCCGTGGGGGTGTTGGGAGAGGAGTAGGGGCTGGGAGTCTCTCCTGTTGACAGAAAGGACACAATGCTTGTCAGCAAAGGCATCTTTTCAGCGCACAACATCTGTGCTGATTTTGTGTCACACTGTAAGCAGGCCATTAATCTCAACCACCACCACTCCTTATCGTGCAGAGAGCGACAGACACCCTCACACTGTACGGAGAATGAAAAATAGATATCTGATTTTTTTTTTCCCCCCCTCCACTGCATTTGTCTCTGTGTATGACTCTGTCTGTACCTTACTCTTATCAACCACCTCCTCTCTCTGCCTCGCCGAGGTCATTTGAATTTGACATGGTTTGGAATCCGGCTCTTTCCAACAGTTCAGCGCAGGAGAAGAAAAATACCTCCTCCAGAAATAGCACTTTGCCTCTTGACCCCTTTTTGGGGTACTGCAGCCTCTGCATTGGATCGATGCACAGTGGTGCTGATGCTGTGGCATTTCCATGAGGAGATGGATGTTGTAGGGTCTATAAGGCACCATAGTGACATTTACATAAGGAAGAATGGATGCTGTCGGGGCGGGGA